>VZUI01038966.1:0-107719 GCA_013401135.1 Cettia cetti | reverse complement strand
CCGCCGCGCAGGGCTGCGGGCAGCGCATGGCAAGTGGGCGGCGGGGCCGCGGGCGCGGAGCTCCGCCCGCACGGCCCCGGAGGCTCCGCGGCGCTGCCCGGCACCCGCAGGTACCGCACACGTGCCCCCGGAGGATGCCCGCGCCGGCGCGCCTCTGTTTACTACACGTACTGGAAAAGGGCAAGGAGGAAATCCCCCTTCCCCGGTGTCTCCCGGCCTCCCGCCAGGCCTGCTGTTTTCCACGCAGCCGACGGGAGAAAGGTGCTGTTGAGGCCGCCGGAGGGTTCCCAAGGTCTCGCAGTTTTCGTCTCAAAATTACAGTTGGACTCCTTGAGGTTTATTTGGAGTGAGTCTTGGAGGAGCTCAGCGCATAGGCAGCGCGGGCGCTCTGGAGTGCGGGATTCCCTCTTCCCGATATCCCCTGGCCAGCCCTTTCACAGCTCATGACTGTCTACAAACCACTGCCATGGACTGCCCTTGTGCCCTCCCTGTGCTCCCGTTTCTGTCACCGTGTGCCCGGTCTCAGCTTGCCCCGTCTCCTCATGATTTCACGAGAAATGTTTTCTTTCCCCCGCCTCAAGAAAAAACGTGAAACGCCCACAAAACCAAACAAACTGCTGAGCTGTACAGCCAAAGCAGGTTCCCCGTCCCTCTCCACCTGCAGCCCACCTTCCTGGACTTTGTCAGTGAACTGTGGAGTTTGGATGTGTGGGACAGCTCCGAAGGGTCACAGGCACCGAGAGCTGGTGTCGGGAGAGGCAGCAAGCTACAGATAAGAAGTTATCCAGGGTGAGTTGAGGAAACAGTGGGGGAAAATCTGAATTGGTTTTGCTAATCACAGAAAGGGCGTTGCGTTGCCCTGAACTCCAGCCAGGAATGCAGTAGTCAAGATCTCAGGCTATATTATCCTATAACATAAACTGCACAAATCTAAGCTTGGAATGAGAGCTCCCCATCCCAACAGCAGTACTGGGATGTTATTAGAAAAATACTCTGCTTTCAAAAGCTGCCACCGTGCTCCTACCCCAGAAGTCAGCAAAGGGGGGACTGAGAACAGCCAGGATGACGCGCGATTCCAGGGACAGTCTGTCAGCAGAGTAGACCTGCAGTCTGGGGGGTTCCTGTAGCAGAGGCAAATGCTGTGTTAAACAGATGCTTGTGTTTGCATAAGTATCCTCAGTCAGAAATTCCTCATGGGCACTGTGGCAGAGGCAGGGCTTTAGAAACCTCTGAAGGGGCAGCAAGGCTGCAGCGAGGGCTGAGGGTGCGCGTATCACGCTAGAGGAGGTGCAGGAAGGAAATAACAAAGGAACCTGAATGAGAAGCACGTGAGCTGGATGAAGGCCAGTATTGCTGGCAGGGCTAAAGGGATCTAGTTAACAGGATATGGGAGCAGCAATTACAGCCATTAAAGATGGAGGGCATCAGCTTGAGTGTCAGATGGACCCGGTTTAGTGAAGAGATTTGTTTGTGGTTCTAAAGTGTTAGTTTCTAAATGAATGGGAGACGGTGGGTACACAAATGAAGTGCTCCATGTCCTTTTCATTGCTTTCTTTTCCTTTGATTTGTTTTTTTCTTTTTGCCATTAGGCTATATGTAAATTAAGTCAGTTATTATGTAAGTAGTAACAAAAAAGTATTTTAATTCCAGTGAGGCATAATCAGTTACTCACTAGAAAACAGTATTGGATTCTCCTTAGGAAACCCTGTGAGGTTTCTCTTCAGATCTCTAGAGCTGGCAAAGTCTGTAAGCACTGACATTGTTATTCTGGTCCATAACTCTATCTGGCTTTTCCCATGATTTCTTAGCTCCTTCTTTTTCCCTAAGAATGGCTTCTACATGACTAGAGGTCATGGCTGCCTGCCTGTGCAAGGAAATTTTATTCTAGGGTAAAACCAGGCCTATTATTTTCATTATTGTTCTTAAAACAGTTTTAGCAAAATGTAGGGACCTGAACTGTTCGGGTAACCACGTGAAATGCAGGCAAGTAGTGGCATCTCAGAATTAGTGGAAGTGTAGTTTCTTTAGCAAAAGCTGCTTTTTGCCCTTTCCCAAACTCCTTCCCCTTCTGCTGTCACTCCATGACCTGGGTTGTTCACTGAAAGAAGGGCAGTCATCAAAGGAACGTGTGTCAGAACCCTGGCTCTGCCGGGAAACAGAGGTACTGACAGTGTCAGTTTTAACAGCAAGGGTTCTTCCCATTAAAAGCTGCTTAAGATCATAGAAAGTGAGGCCATGGTAAGGGTCTGAAACTCCCCACACAGCTGCAAGTGGCTGGGTCAGGCCCCCATATCAAGATTAATTCCCACTTCTGTGAATTTTGTTGTGGTACAACTCTGTTTCTAGACCTGGACTTCTAAACACAGCACACCTGATGACAACAGTTTCATCTTTTTTCCTCCACTGATTCCCTCCTGATTTCAGCAGTCAGTGTGACTTGGCTTGTTAGGCATAAGTAAGGACTGAATCCAAAAACCTCTGATTTTTCAGCTGGTTCTTAGGTTGACTTGCTGCCTTGCTGTGGACAACATACAGCAGTCCTGTTTCATTTTCTTCCAACAGGACATTTGGCAGTTATAGCTTTAGGAGCAGTAAATATAAACATATGCAAATGCTAAAGATTTCACCCTTGTGACTTAGCAAAAAAGATTTAGGGAAAGATGAGCTGTGCCAACAATTCATATCAGGTGAAAACAATGTGTCCCAGGAAACACAGCAGAACAGTCCTAACCTCTGCAGTAATCAGCTGAAACCTGGTGCATTTAAAATGGTTGCCTCATAGAAGTAGACTGCCACCTCAGCTGATTATAGTCAGCAAAAAACTAGAGGTGCCTTCACAGGAACCCACTCAAGCTGCACCATATTCAGAGTGAAAAATATTTTTCCAAAGTCACTGAAATTTTGGTAAAGTAAGATGAACTTCTAATGTTATTTCTTCTCTGATACAAGGGTGCAGGAAGTTTTATAATCACAGCCCCCTAGGTCTTAGAATATCCACCCAAAGGAATTTATTCTCTGTGGTTTATTTTTGGGCTGTGTAAGGCAAAATTTTCCTTGGACATCAGCATGTGCAGCAATTGAAAGCAGGCAATAGGAATAGAAACAAGGTAGGTATTGGAGTCTGAACCTGCCAAATTCAGTGAGAATTTTGAAGCTGTGGTTCTATGCCATCAGTTCACAGTCAATCTCTGACAGATCCTGTGCTGATCTAACCTGTGTGTGCTTCTCACTGATTTATGCCACCGTTTGGTCAGACCATTGATAATTTCATTTCTCAACATGGATGGTTCCAGTTAAATATGTTGACACTGAATACTAAAGAAAGTTTCACGTGCATAATTAATTACCATTATAAGTGTGGTTTATTACCCTGGGCTCAGTGCTGTTCACAGCAGCTCCAGTGCATGTAGCTACATGGATTTACATCCACACTCTCCCCAGGGAGAGCTTGGCTGCTGCCCCTGCTGCCACAAGGCTCTGCTGGATGTGTTATCGTCTGCCACTAATGGTGCTGCGGTTGGTATTGATGGGGAAAACACTGGCTCCGCAGAGTCGATAGCAAAGCATCCACTTAGAGCAGTGATTTTCCAGGTCTCACACTGCAGCCAGGTCTGAACATCTGCAATGCAAAAAGGGTGATCAAATGGTCACTTGAGGGGCAAATTGCAGGCTGAAGTAGACAGACACTTAATTTCAGGTCTAATTCCAAAAAGAAGAGCTGGGGTGAATAATTTTGATTTAAAATACTTTGATTTTTTTTGTTTGTGAGAACATTGCTGGGCCATTTTCTTGCAGCTTGAGGCAGACAGCAAGCTTGGAATATTTTAGTCTGGTAGTTAAAATTTTGGCAAAATACTGGAAGTCTTGGCAGTTTTAACTGTAGATGTCTCTACCAACTCTCCCTTGCAAAATGTTCAGCTACACAAATATTTTGGTTAGGCAGGACACAGCAAAATGAAAGAGATTTTAGTCTTGAAACTGTCTTTTTTTTGTAGCTTTTTGCTCAAGACTGTTAACTTTCTACTCCTGTAAATACCAGCCTGTTCCAAACCTTCATGGTCCCAATCCTTTGTATCAGCTGTGATCCCTTTGTTTTGTGCACCCATATCCCATCAAATGCTTTGATTTAGAAAAAGCTGAGGTTACTTTACTGAAGGCTGGCTCTCTGAAGAAGCAAAATTTCCTCCAGTATCAGATCTTTGATTTATTATAAAATAAAATTATCTGTGATCATTTTTCAAAAAGACTGTTAGCTTCCTCCTAGGCTTTTCAGGGAGCTACATGCACAAAGATTGATATAATAGGAGCATGTGGGAACAAAGGGAATGTTTTTCCTCTGCCCACAATATAATATTAATGACAGACATTACAATTATTATTGAGGTCTTTCTTATTAAAAGGAGTGAATATTACTAATCAAGAGTGCCACAGTGGATCTTTTGGGGATGATAATTAGGCTCTTCATTGTGCTGGGATATATTTATCTTTAGACTTGTGCTCCATGTCTTCTGAATGCAGCACTACAGAAGCACAGAGCTTCTGAGAGAAGAGTTCCTCCAGAAGCTGCATAATGCAGCAGGGAGGAAAAAGGAGCTTTCAGGGTAACGCTGCTAATAAGATTGTGGCTTTCTGTTTGGATGTTAGGGGAAAAAATGGGTTGAGTTTCTTTGTCCGAGTTAATGACAAGAAATTAAATTTAGCATTGAACAATAGTTTCTGTGTTTTTTAAGGTACCAGTAAGGTATCTCCACCTTCCAAAGAAATGGCATTAGTATCAAAAATAGCACAGTACTCTTCAGCCTTTCAGACAAGGAGCCAGTCAGGGTTTATAGGTACAAGACAAGGGGCTCTGTCCTTCATCAGCATCCCTGTCCCCATCCACCATGACCTGAACAAGATTTGTTGCTGCCAGACTTTGCTACTGTGCCAGGTTCTGTAGCCCAAGGAGGGAGCCCTGGGGCTCCTTTCTCACTTTTGAGAGCTCATTCCTCATTCCTGTCTGTAGAAGAACAAAGCCTCAATGCCCCAGTGTATGAGAGAGTGCATTTCACCTCCAGTCTCACCCTCTGTGTATTTACACGGCCAATGAGACTCAGACTGCCTGCTGAGCTCTCAGACCTGCTTCTGCTCCCCCTCCTCAGCTGAGGGTCTGCAGGGGTGCAAATCAAGTTGACTTTTGACTAAGTGTTCAGGAGAGCTGAAGGGGGTTGGCATTGCTTGCAAGAAAATCCTGAGAGTATCAGCACAACCAGGCTGAAACAACAGCACTCAGTGTTGTAAATGATGTATAGAAAGACAAGCAGGTTACGTAAAAAATGCTCTTTGAAAATCGTAAAGGAAAACTTATTAATAAACTGTAACAAATCTGTGTTCACTCAGAAGTACTCTGCTTTAAATATTAATGCAAAATGCAAGAATTTTTGTTTCAGGATTTTGCTGTCTAAAGAAAGACTTTAAAGAAGTTGCAGAAGACAAAAGCAGTCCAACCCATGAACCTTCCTGTGGGACTTTTAGTTCTGTAGTTGACAGTCCTCTGTTTAGTCCCATCAGCTGATTTTTGAAACCCATTTTCCTAGTATCTAACCACTTGTGATTTGTTTATAATGATGGAAGTAAATTCATCAGCAGTGAATTTCAGTGGGACATCCAAAGTTGCTCTCTCACATCAGCAGCAAGTTTTTGCACTAGCCCTCAAATGTAAACAGTGAAGTCTAGGGAGTCTTCAGGTGTGGGGTTTGTGTTTTGATTGTGGGTTTTATCATTTTACTGTGTCATATGACACAGTGTTGGCAGTGGAAGGTCCCTTCCAGATGTCTGTACACATTTTCTGTATCTCCTTCGTGTATTTTCCATTAGATCTTCTAGGAAAAGTAACTTAACAACATTACTCTTTATATTTCCCCTCCTATAGACATGTTCCTCTTCTTGCTTTTCCTGGGCTCAGGTTTTTCCTCTTAAAACTTCTCTGAGGTGTTAGGTGATGTCATCAATCTTACTAAGGTGCAGAAAGCATTTGGGTGTCACCTGAGCCTGTATTTGTACAATGAAATTTTAAGTGCTTGTGGAGTATCCAGAGGCTTTCCATACTGTTTCAACATCAGAGATGGCCCTTGAACATGGCAGGGTGTGTAGACAGTGAATAAACAAAAAAAATTCATGTCAGCACCCTGTCTGAATAGCAGTGATATTTCAGTTCTTCTGTCACTTGTCGTGTTTCTGCTCTGGTACCACTGCAAAAAGTCAGGTGGAGTGGCCGGTCTTTGCCCCCCAGCCAGAGGGTGGGACAAGCCCCCTGGGAGCCAGCCACCGTGTGCTGTGTGACAGCGAGCTCCTGTTGTGCACTTCACCTGACAGCAACAAGGGGCAAGGCTGTCTGCTGGTGAAAGGAGAGGCTGGAAGGACAGGGCAGGGCACCTGTGTGCCAGAGGGGCCCAAGGATATTAATGCTGCCCACTGCTGAGCCATCTGCAGGTTATTACATGGCTTGACAGACAGGCAGTTATTAGAAAGGAGTCACACCAAGTCCACTGTGTGGGCTTAAGCTCATCTCCTCCTGCTATGCTATTTATCTCTTCCCTGTACTTCCAGCATTTGTTTTTAATTCATATACTGAAAGTGACACATGGCGGGAGTCTGCAAATGCATAAGACAGCAGCTGGTTGAGCCCCAAAGGAACTGTCTTTTGGCAATAAATCCGAGGAGCAGACAGCAAACCACGCTTTGATAGGTACAGAGCAGGTTGGTCACTCGAATGCTTATGTACCTGCTTGCTGCAGGGCATGCACTTACTCAGGCAGCACAAATGCAACTCCAGTGCCCTGCCAAAGCAGTCGGTCCCTGGAGACCAGCGAGGTGAGGATCACACAAGGTCCACCAGGTTAGCGAAGGGGAACTGCAGTTATCCTCCTCCTCCTCCTCCCTCCTTTTGACATGAATTGTTGCCACATCCTCTTCTTGAATAATTGAACTACATCTGAATAATTCAGAGTCTATTCAGATTGTCTATTGTCTGGTGTTGAGCAGGGGATGACTGCAGCAACACACCATACACAACAATGCTGTAATAAAATACTCTTGCTAACTCCAAGGGTGACTTTTTTTACTACAAAGCCACCTTTGGAGTTTTCTTTGGTTGGTTGGCTTGGGCTTTATTTCTCCCTCCCCACTGCTAACACTGCCCACAACCGTGGATCTTGAGGTATGAGAGACCAATCTGCTCTTGCCATAAAGAGGGGAGCAGTTTCCAGTATCAGGCTGGTAAAGAACTTCCTTCAAACATCACTTGGAAAACAAACTGCATTAGAAAAACAATGTCAAACATCACTTGAACAAACTGCACCAGAAAAACAACGTGGTGTCCTTAGGAGTAGCCTTGTTCAGGCATACAATAGGGAGGTGCTGGATTTCTCCTCAGGCTGTGTGACAGGGCCCTAAAGAGCTGACAGTGGATAGGCTCAAAGGAGCTGGAAAAGGGTTTTGTGGTTGCAGCCAGGAGGACCTGACATGCAAAGGGAGATTCCCACTTGTCTCAAATACAAATTGCTGGGAGAGGCACAATCTTCCCTGGTCTTCATCCCCCACCATTACCCCAATGGGGTGTGTGTTTCTCCTGCACTTAGAGCACAAGACCTGATCCTGCTGTCTAGCTGAACCCAGGCTGGAGGGTGAGATCCCCTCCTTAAAATTCATCATTGCCAGTCTCAGAACATATTCAAAACAGATAGTAAATATATTGTTTCTGTCTGTCTTTTTCTGTCATCCTCCACTCCCCCTCACTTTCCTTCCCGTCATCTGTTGCTTCTGCTGCCTCCCACGAGCCTTTCCCCACGTTGTGCTCTCCCAGAAAAGGCAGGGGCTCTCCCTGTGGAGCAGTGGGTCTGCCCCAGCTGCACAAAGGGATTTGCAGCAGCAAGACCAGGCTCTCACTGGCTATGAGGAACAGAGACAGGTACCGAGTCACCTGGGCTCTGGGCTCAGCAGAAGCTGGGGACAGAGCACAGGGCATGCCAAGCAAGCAGTTCTGAGCAAATGAAGTCAATTAAATTATTGATGCAATTTCACCAGTTTCCCCAGCTCTGCTGAGGACGGATTTGGCCCGAGGAAACAGCAGGAGGGCAGCACATGAAAAAGTCAGACCCTGGGGGCCAGAGAACTGAGCTCCACTCTGCCAAGGTTGTGCATACACAAGAACAGCCATGCAGCTCCACATCTAGTCATCTTCTGTTCTTCAGCTCTGTAGTATCACTCCTCATACTAAAACCTTAATGAGTGCTTGCCAAGTTCTTGTAATCACACCAAATTTCATAATTTAAACATGTTTTGAAGCTCCAGAGAAAAAATGTACATCAGTGGGAACCAGCCATCTGGAAAGCTTTGGAGTCTTTTTTTGCTCATTTGTTTGTTTGCAATTCAGCTCCTCCAGTACTATAAGGGTAATTTAGTTATTTATTTAATTTTAAGTTTTTAGGTTACAACATGAGTTTTAACTAATAGATGAAGGCACAACTCAAGCAGGGATAATTCACCACTATGAAAAGTAAATGATTCCTGAATGATGAATGAGTTGGTTGTGCCAAGGTATGGTCCATACTGTTAAAACCCATTACTTCCTGATGCTCTTTGCATAACAGTTTCTTGTAATGTCATTTTCCTCTTGCCTCCAAGTTGTAAGAGAGGGGTAGGGTCATAAATTTAGCGTACAAAAGAAGAGTCAGAAGCAGCCTCACCAGCCATGACCTATTGAAAGGTCAAATCATCAAAAGAAACAGAGACAGTGATGCAAAATGCCTTCTGAAAACATCCTTTGCAATATGCCATGATCCTGGCCCAGGTGCACTGTACCTTATGAAATTATGTATTACAATATTTGCCAGCTCTGTTTTCATACAAAATCAAAACTACTTTAAGTGATTAGATTATCTCTTCCATATTCACACCTTTTTTCTTTAATTATTTATCATTGCTGACATCAGTTTATGTACCATATTATTCCTTTCATTTTCTGGATGGTGTTTGTTGTTGTTATGATTTGTTTAAGTGGTCCTTTTGAGGCTCCTACACAAGAAAATGGAGTCAGGAGAATTGAACATGAATTTAAGTGAAGGAAGAGAGAGACTAAGACAAGTGAGCTATGAAAGCAAAGATTGCTTTTGGGGGAAAGAAATCAGCACAAGCAGAGGAATGAATGGACACAGAGGAAGAAATAATGACAAGAGAGAGAAGACAGTAAAAGATAAGAGGTGGCAAAATCTGTAATACTGAAGAAAAAGGTACACAATCTGCTATAGGGAAAAGAAAACCATTAAGCTGCAGAGAAAACTGAAAAGGAAGTCAAAAGAATACAGAGTTTTATTCCAAAACCAATGGAGAGGCCAATAAAGTGTCAAATATAGAACAAAATTGAATAGTCCTTTAAATGACAAGATACATGACCTTGGAGGAGAGGCAGCAGTTTTCGGGTGTTTTTTTTTTTTTTCCCCAGCCACATCTCAGGCAAAAACTGGAGGTGTTGAGTAAATTTTTAATTGAAAGCATAAATGATTTACATGTTCACAGCAATGCATCCCTCCTTCCTCTGCCACCAAGTGAAACTCTTTCACAGCAAGCATCAAATCTTGATTTCCAAAGTCATTGTGATAAATAAAGGCTAGTCTCTAAGCTTTCACTCCTTTCTGACAGTATATTGCTTTATGCTCACTGTCCAACTGAGAAATTTCTCTTTGAAAGTGAGTATTTTAGAGGAACATGGCAATCTAATCAAAGTAGCTGTTTATAGCCTTAGGAGGCAAAAAAACCCAACTGTTAGCATTTGGATGTTTCTACAATTAATGTTTGTATGATCTTACATCTTAATGGGAATATATTTGAATGCTTTTGGGTGCTGCATAATAAAGAGCTAGTTACTAAACTTAGCAGCACTTCATGTAGATTAGACATTATAATTGATGCTTACAGAACAGGACCCAGAGAAATGAATTTTATGTTGCTCCAATTTCACTGGTTTAAATTAAAGAGTTACAAAAGGTCTTTATACCATGCAGAAAGAAGAAAAGTGCACATATTCATGGGTGATGGCAATCATGTTTACGTGTTCTCTGGAAGTGCATGGATGTCTTGTCATTCCTGCCCAGGGTCAGCTCTCCCCGCTCAATTCCCTGTGCTGCAATCTTGCAGTGTCACACTTCAGCCTCCTCCAGCATCCCTGGTCTCTGATATTTTCCCTGTTTCCTTGCCCTTTGCTTCCTGAATAGTGACAGCATTACAGCCTTGAGAGATACCCCTGTCCCAAAAAGCCAGAAGAATACTGTACACACTGGGGTTTTCTTCAAACCTGTAACCACCCTTTTCCAGCCTGATGCCTTGGACATGCCATGGGTTTTAAGGTCACAACTGAGGAGCAGGAGCAGGCTGGCCTCCCCAAAATCTTCATGTACTTCATGCTGTGACTAGTGATACACAGGAAGAGAAAAAAAAAAATTATTTTCCCAGAATGAAAAAGGCTTGTTTTAATTCAGTTCAGGTAAACTATATAGACTTTTTAAGTGGTTGGTGCTGACTGAGATTAAACAAAATCTTCATGCACTGGTACATATTCCTCTGCCCTCTTCCTTCCCCATCCCTTCTGCACTTCATGCTTCATTCAGCTCTTCCAAAAATCCGAATTTTTGAGTCTAAATCTGTCCTAACACCTCCTGTTAGTTCAGGCTTTAGCACTTTTCCAGTCAAAGACCTGAGTTAATGCACAAAGTTTGGAAGAGGAGGCTTTGCCTAGAGCAGAAATACTCTCCTTTCTCCTGAGCCCGTTCATGTGCCAAAAGCTTAATTGATCAGCCTGTATAGATCTGTTGGCACTCTGTTGTGCCTTCAGCAGAAGAAAGACTGCCAGAGGCATAAAGTGGGGATAATTCATATTAGTCAGGCTGAGAGCTGTATATTAGGGTAGATAACCCAAATCGTCCCAATACAATCTTCTACATGGGAGACAATTTCCTGTCCAGATGCCAGACCTGAGGTCAAGCAGCGAGATTTCCACCTCCTGAGCCAGGAATGTAATTCAGCTGCAGCTGATCAATGACAGCCTGGAGCAGATGGAGCAGCTGCAGGGTTGTGTCCAGGTACAAAGCCCTTATCCCAGGCACAGAGTGCAGCCTTGGCCAGCTCCCTCTGAAGCACATGCCACACGGCTCCCAATTTGGCATTGAAATGCCAAGTGGTACCACCATGTTATGGAGTAAAGGAATGACTTGGATATCTGACCCCAGGAGGCAACTTCATGTTGTGCTGGATTCAAAAGACACTAAGGAGAGAAACCTCATCCTTCTTCACATATGCCATGAATGAATATCACAGAAGATGCTTTGTGTGCCAATAAGGAAGAAGGAACCCCTGAATGTAGAATTTACCTCCATCACAAATAATCCTGAATAAACACCATTAATGAGCACTGACAATGCTAGTACAAAATTCTGTCCCAGTAGTTCCTCGTTAAGCTGGCCTGTTCCAAACACTCTAATCTAAAATTATGTTTATCAGGGAAGTCATAAAAGCAGGAACTCCAATCAGCAGTGTTTGATGAAAGAAAGGAATAGATAAGATTTTTCGTATGCTTAGTTAAATAATGGCAGAAAAGGGAGGTGAAGACAACCACAGGCAGGGGAAAGCCTGTAATCAGGACTCATTAATACTATAGTTAATTGATTTTCTGCTCAGATTCCAAGGAGGAACAGGAAGCTCTCTTTAAGGTGGGTAATAGATTAACAAACATTCGAGAAGCAGAGAGGAAGGGACACACTTGTATGTAAACAATGTGAACTTTTCCAGTTTTCAAAACTCTTTGCTTCAGAAGTTAGCATAAAACTCAGTGGTACACTATTCACAGACAATTTTAAGCTTTAAAAGAATTTTTTCCCAAACTTTGCATTCTTAAAAAAAAAATTGGTTTACCCTGTTTATGAAACTTCCCTCTCCTTTTATCATATCTGGGGAGACAGAAATTGAAAAATCCAACATTGCTGAACTCTGCTAATTACTTTTACATTTGATTCCCTTTTCACATGGTGATTCAGAGGCTGTGACTAGTGATGTACAGGGAGATAAAAACTATTTTCCCAGAATAAAAAAGGCTTGTTTTATTTCAGTTCAGGTAAGCTATACAGACTTTTTAAGTGGTTGGTGCTGACTGAGATTAAACAAGAGCAATACAGTGCCAAAAGGGTTGTCCAAGAATATTATCAAAGTAATGGTCTGTCTAACCATATAAATATGTTTATATGGGATATTGCTCTCTGAAATCCCATGGGCTGCAGAGCAGAGCTATCCCATGGCATCTCACCCAAGCCCTCATATGTCCATTATGTTACTGCTGAATTCATCCCCATAGTCCAAATGCAAGAGCAATGCTGCCTTAGAAGTCTGTCTACCTCAAAGCGCACCTTTTCTTTCCCCCCCCCCCTAAAACCTTTTCCTATTTATACCCTGCTTCAACAGCTGTGCTTTATTCCCCATTCAACATCCATTTTCCCTTAAGAGGGATAATTAATTTAGAACTCCAGGCAATCAGACATAGGTGAGAAACCAGCTTTCCTGGCATTGCCTTTCTTTCCTTAGCCATTAAAGAGTGCAATTGTGCCTCACATTTACATGGGAACCAGGGAATACACCCAAAATCAAAACCAGAAAATAATTCCTTTTAATGCTATGCTAACAATGAAACGCAGAAGTCATATTCCTCTACTACAGTATTAATTAATCCTGGACTCTTAGGTACTAAAATGTCAAGAACTGACAAAATTAGGCTTTGATGTGTCATCTTCACTTGAGCAACCACATGCTTGCCCAAGTAAATAATTTCAAGAACTGTTTTCAGCAACCTCAGGTGCAGTAATACTTCAGAGATTTCTTTTTTCCCCATCAGAGAAGAGCAGCCTGTTTGCATTTCTTGGAGCTTTCTGTTCACACTCTCTGCTTTTAGTCCCAAAGGCTGCCACCAGTCGGGCACTTCAGTTATGGGGTCAATCTCAGCCCTTCCTTACCCCAAGTCATGGGTGCAAAAGATCACACTGACACTGCTAAAAGGAACAATGAGTCCCCAGGCTATGTGAGCTGTTGGCTTTGGTGTTTTGTCTGAACTGGTCTCAGGGAGTTGTTGACCCTTAGAAAGAAACTCATCCTCTGGGACTTGAAAAGAAAAAGGGGAACTGGGAAACGCTTCTCTCAATCGGGTTTTAATCCCGTAATCTGAGAGATCATTTGCCTTGGGTGACCTTGGTGCTCTCAGCCACTTTGTCCTGCTACTTCAGGGAAGGAATACAATACAGGAATCAGGTCATAGGTGTTCTAAGAACCTATAAATGGGCACATATTGGTGATCTCAGTTATTTAGTGAGACCTGTGCTCATGTTTCATCACCCTAGACTGAGGTCAAATCCTCCTTTGATTTTGGCATATATAAAGCCCTTTCTTGATGCTGTAATTAAGTATATTATTTATTCCATACCTTTCATGCCATGAGACTTCTGCTAGCCTGCTGTTTTGCATGATTTCCCTTTAGAGCTAAAACAGTTGGGATAGTAAAAAATACATTACTCGTCACCTCCCACTCCGAAATATTGGCACAGTGTGTAAAGTACGAGAGCAAAAACATTCACATATGCAGCGTTCTATCACAGTGAGTCTGCTTGGACTCCTCTTTTAATAAAATCCAGGTGATTCCATGTGATTCTACCTTTGCAACACAGCATGTGCTCACGCTGGATGCATTGTGTTTTGCAGACGCTACAGGAGAAGCCTGATGGAGAGGGGCTTGCGGATGAGAGCGAGACAAAACTACATTTACAGTAAATAAAAGCATCACCCACAGAGGATCTCTCAACTCAGTGACCTTTGAAGTTGCAAGGACACATGGCCTAGACAGGTAAGGGAATTACATTACTCATTATTTTGTGGTGGTTTTGTGCTGTGAAGCATGCTCGTACAAGGAAAAGGCAGTTTGTAAAACTGTGTTTAAAAAGAACTGGATTTGTCAGCCATGACAACAGCTAGGGGAAGATTTAAATAAAATAATAGGAGTTTTTTTGCCTTTAATGTCTATAATTAGTTAATGTAGCATAAAAACGAGCACATCATTACTCTTCCTCTCTCCACTGTAGAAAAAAAAAAAAAATCAACAAAGAGAAAACATGCAAACCCAGTATTTTTTAGCTTGTCTTTTAAGAGCCTGTCTCCTGTTTAGTATGCGTTTAGTAACGATGCATTCAAATGAATAATTTAGACCTGTGATGACAACTTTTCAAGAGCAGTTTTATCAATGTCAGACAGCTTCCTGTTTTTGACCATAGAAACACAAGATAGAAACCACCACTGCCATTATTAGTTTTGGCTCATCTTCCTGCTGTTTGGATAGGAAAACCCCATTTTAATTTCTTTTTTTTCTGGTAGTGAATTGGCATTGTTACTTTTAGAACTTCCTGATTGTAAATGCTGAATCAAATGTATTACCATAAAAGAAAAAAAAAACCCCTGCCTTGTACCAGCACTGCTAAAGCTGCAAAGCCAGACACTCCTGGGAAATGTTAGAATTTGCACTGTCTTAATTTTGCAGGTTATTACTTCTGTGTTCTAAGGCACAGACAGTCACCTTACAGGCTTGCTTACAACAGACCCAGTGATGCCACATTTACTCACAGATGCTGGAAGAGAGAACCATCCCCACTCAGCAGAGCAGTTTCCTTTGTTGACAGTACTTTTGGTGGCAGTTGTGTGAGGAAGGATTATTTTAAGGACTTTTATGTTCAGCTGCACGCAATTGCTTCACATTCTGGTGCTCACATCGACAGCCTCACAGGGGTTAGTTTTAAATAAAGGACTGTGTCTGTCCCTTTTTATTATGGGTCTATGGATCTAGCAGGTATAAGGAGTTCAGCTTGCCCTGCATAAAACATCTCAGCTGAAGGCAAAACAAGCTCCAAACTTATATGATTTTTTCCCATCCCTGTGGGTTTTTTTCAGTTTGCAGCTTACTATTTCACTTTGTTAGGGAAGGGTATTTAGAGTAAAAAAGAACTTTGAAATTAAGATATCAGCTAAAAATACACTAAACATTTAGTACTCCCTTCCACATGCTCATGAAGATTTTTTACAGCTTTTTCTTTGAATCTTATTGATTCCTGTTATGAACATAATCTTATGTAGGTGCACACCCTGCATAAGGTGCCAAGCTGCACAGTGTTCTGTTGGATTCAGTAATAGACTTAAATTTAGCAATTTTCTGATTGGAAATAATGCCATTATTCATGTGCCCTTGTACCAACTCCCAAGCTGCTGCCTGGCTCTCTTGACAATATGACGTTCCTGATGCACATTATCTCAGAGGTCAGTGCAGAGGGAAAGGTGTTATACAACACTCAAGAACAAATCCTCCAAGGAGAAGGTCTCAGATAGGCACAGAAATGTTATATACCAATCTTGGCACAATATCTGCTGGGTCCTTACACACTTTAAATATATACAGTGCTCTCTTCCTGGGTTTTACTTACAGCTGAGACATCAGCACTGGCTCAGTATACACAGTATAGGCATTGGACAAGAATGGTGAAGAGCAGTGACTGATGGGCTAAACTGGGGGGAACATGAGCTTATTCTTATTTTTTGAGGTTGTATGGAGGTTTTTCTTATGGCTTATCTTACCTTGTGAGCAACCAGCAAAGGCACCTAAAGACAGCAGCCTAAATCCACAGGCAACAGCAGTCAGTTTGTATTCAGAATTTTGCTTCCCCGTCAGATCTAAATTTAAGATTTCAGGTTCAGTTGCTCAGTGGCTTGGTCGCTGTATCTGAAAATTGTGTAAATCTTCGGAGTGTTGTGAAAAAGCAAAAGCTGTATCTTCATCAGCCCAGCAGCCTAGGTGTGAGCACAGAGCAAGCTAGTGGTAGGAGAGACATCCATAGAGCAGCCTGGGTGGGAAGCAGGACACAGCTTGGCCTGCCTGAGCATCCTGCTGCTGCAGCCAGCCTTCTTCGTGCCCCTGCGTGCTACAGCCCAGGCACAAGTCAGGACTGACACTGCCCAGGTGCAAAGGGAGAAGCTGTGCAGCTGCAAACAGCTGGCAGGGCCTGGGACAAGGAGCAGCAGCTCGGGAGTGTTAATGGGGACGTGAGCACCTTCAGGCTCTGCCCTGCCCAGCCCTGCAGCTGCACTTCAGAGCCTCCTCACTTAGAGGCTTGCGTGCAATTGAGCACAAAAGCTGTGAGGACCTGGAGATTAAAATATTTGATTTGCTTGAGCAGAAGGGACTTACTGACACAAACCAGGGCCTGTGATGAGATCTTGTTTACCAGGCAAGCGTGAGGCTGGAAATCAATACACCAAAATTGCCGTGACCAGAAATTAGACTCACTTAATGAGCAAAATTCATTAAAACAAGCTATGCCTCACATCACACCTTTTGCATGACTGATTTAACACTGTTACTTCCTTCTTGCTTTCTCCCAGAATGACCTTTTAAGAGCAAAGCATTTGTAGAAAGTCACTTGTAAAAATTATGAAGTAGAAAATAATAAAAAATGTCAGTCTTTCATAATGAGGCTCTTGCTAATAAAGGCTTTAATTAAATGTTGTTAAAAAATGTAAAAGACAATTAAAAAACCCACAGATGTCTGCAGTAAGCCACTTGTGCAACATCTTTAGCAATTTATTTTTAAGAACCTTTGATGGGTTCTCTTTCTATTAAAACTTTCTTTATTCCTTTTCCCTTAAACATCAGTTGCCCCACACTTGCATTGGCCATAGTCTTATTAAATAGGTTTAAAAGACTTTTTTACCAGGGCTTATTCTGGAAAAGTGATCTGAAGTTGATGGAAGAAGCTTTGTCAATCAGAGACGCAGCAGATACAATAGCAGGAGTGTGTGAAATTGCAGAACAAGGGGAGAGGCAGGAGCTGATGACTGGATTACTAATAGAGCTGGGAGAGAACCACAAAGGATCAGTATCTAATAAACTCCCTATATCTCTCATGCTAATGTGCCTTTCTTCAGATAAAGGACAGAAAGCCCCGAGGCCCTGCTCACAGAAATTCATGTTTTGCTGCTGACTAACACCACCTCTGGCTAATTTGGGCAAGCAGATTAAAATAAGACTGATAAAAGCAACAAAAAGGATTTTTTTTGTCTCGTTTGTATCTTCCTTTCAAACTGATATTCTTAGGATGGCAAAGGAGAGTTGGCAGGACCACCAGTTTGTGGTACAAGCATCTGGTATGTGTGCTGTATGCACGTTTTTATGAAGCCCATTTGGAGGGCTGACACTTCTTTTCTTCTCCACTTCTCCATCCAAACAGAGATATCCTCCAGCTAGTGCTCACCCCAGCAAGAATAGTAGTAGTACATCTACATGTAGATGGTGGAAGAAAAATCTGCATTGTATTGCTGGCAATCAGCTGAAACTGAGAACTGTCTTTTCCCTCCTAAATCCTCACCCACATGCTCAGCTTCCACTTGAACACACTGTGTGTGGTGCACAAACTTGCCCAGCCCTTGGGCACAGCTATATAATAAGATGTTCATTGCCAGCTGATTAAAATTCAGTTTAACACCTATTTGCCCACACAGAGCTGAGCTGGTAGCAATGAGCAGATCTCATTAGCACTCTGCAGTGCTGCCCTGTAGACCCAGGAACTGATAGCAACTATTTATACTTTTAGAAAGTAGGTATAAACCACAGAAATTATTCCAATTGTGCTTAGACTGGGAGATAAGGTGTGCTGGCTCACTCTGTGGTGCTGGGTGCCCCAGGATTTGGAATATGAGGCCGGATAAGGGATATGCAGCACATACACACCAGGGAAAGAACAAGTGGTTCACTTGACTCCAGAAAACAAGAGATGCTGTAGGATCCTATGGTCTGGCCATGGCTCTGGGCAGCATCCAGCAGTGACAGGCAACTCCTCTGAGTTGCATCAGAAGAAGGATTTTGTTAGGAAGAAGCCCTCTTCTGACACGGAAATCATGCTTTTACTATTATTAAATATGAACTTTAAAAAAAATCAATATGAACTTAAAAATCAACAGCGCTTTTAATCTCTGAAGGCACAGAGGTCCAGAGTTATAGAGCTACAGTAGCTGACTTCCATCACAACTGGTTTCAGACTGAGATTTTAAGAACCCCATTCATTGGGCAGATCTTTCTTTCCAGGAATTCAAAGAAGAATGGAAACTGAGTTGTGTTTGAACCTTGACTACAAGTTGTTCATCTGCACATCCCACCCATTTGGTAGACAGGATATTGCATTACATTTGTATTCACTTTTCTGATTTAAACAATAGCACACTTTCCCTAGGAAACCAACAGTACTTAACTAGTGCTGAATTACAAGTGACATTGAAGAACCTGGTTCTGCAAGGAAAAAAAAATATGAAAAAATTGCATTGATTTAAGTTACCAGCTTAAAATTATTTGTTCAAAGTTCATCTACTGCAGTGAAAGCCCCCATAAAACCAACCTACAATAGAAAGGTTGCACATAATTTGCATAGCTGCCATTCAGAGCCAGACAGGGTAGGAAATAAAAGGTTACATGCTATTCAAGCTCTAACCCCAAGCCTCAACTCCTTCCACAGTCTCAGCACAGCTGGAGGTTTTTTTTACTAAATTTGTCACCAGTGTAGCAGGGAACAACCAAGAAAGATGGAAAGAGCGTAATTAGACTTCAGGCTCAGTATCTCAGGGTAGGAGCAGAGCAGCTCACCACCCCTTTGGACCCAAAAGCTCATCACAAAGATTATCATAAACCCAGCCAAAAAAAAAAAAAGTCACTAAGTGGTTGCATTTGTATTTAGGATAGTTAAAAAGACAGAACTGTATTCAGCTACACTGTTGAAAGAGTTTAAACCAGCTAAGGGCTTGATTTGAAACTGAAATGCTGTGTTCTGGTTTGTTTTATGAATGCCCATAAATGCTGCACTTCTAGGTGATTTTTAAAGCAAAAAAGTTAGTGAAATCTTGCAAAGTGTTTTGCAACATTTTCAGTGAAATGATGCTTCAAGGGTAGTGAGGTTATGGCACGTTTTCTGAAGGGTAGATTAACACTGGATAGGACTTCCCAACAATGCTAAATCCTACTATATTCTAGATTATTAAAGCATAGCTTCTTGTTTTGGGAAAAAAAAAATAAAGAAGGGAGTCCATCTTGAAAATTTTTCCTATTCATCCTTTAATTTCTCAAAAAACCAAACCCACTTAATTTAGGGTGATATTTCTGAAGTGGATATTGAAAAAAAAATGCTTCACTCATGTGAGGATCCCCAGTTTCTCATGAAGTCAGTATTGTGTATTCGTTGTCCTCTCCATCTTTGAAAAAAATCAAGTCATAAATCTTTCTGGCATCTCTATTCATTCTCCTGATTACACCATATCACGCTGAGGAACAAAGCAAGCTTTTTTTTTGCTAAATTGCATGTCTGGAGAGGCTTGTGAGGGGGACTGTGTAGCTGTGGAGATAAAGCCTCTAACTCCACGTTAATATATGGCGCAAAAAGAAAAGAAATTGGAACAGCAATGAAATATGGAGTACAAGATACACCTTGCATTAGTATTTCTGAGCTGAAGGAATGGGCTATCAAGATTTAGGTGGCATAATATTCTGAATTCTATTTTAAAAGCGTCATTATCATCAGAGAACACCTAATATAAATCCTTCCTACGGATTCCCTGCAGGAATAAGGTGGCCTAGCTAACAAAGCCTTGATTTATTCAATAGAACATACTCCATTTTCCTGTGAAATACAGACAAGGCACCTGCTTCTACCATCTCCCTGGCTCAGCTGCCACTGCACAAATATTCCTTTATATCCAAGGTGTACCTGGCCACTACCACACATCCTGATGTACAAAGGTCTCCATTCACACACCTCGCAAGAGGGAGCAAACAAGGACACCACAACTACTAAACACACAGGAACTTGTTCAGCTCCAACAGACACAGCAGTTCCCACCCCCTGCCAGGATTTTCACATAACAACACCTTAGGAGGCACATGAAGGAAGCCAAAACAAGAGCAGGACTTGCTGCCTTAGCTCCTCCCTTTGCAGCCTTCCAGGACAGCAGAGAGGCAATCTCCAGAGGGGTCCTTGCAACCCATAACCTGTAAAGCCAGTGTCAGTGCACCTTTACCTGTGCCCCAGAGAGACTTTTGCTTATCATTTATCAATCCTGCCTCATGAAAATGCTGTGCTATAAAGACATGCTCATCTCTCAGATCATTATATGCTGGCACTAGAAGCATGAATGTCCCTTCAAACCATCACATGCCCACAGGTTGGGGCACATGACACAGCTGGGACAACCCAGCAGATCCCTATCTGGATCTGTGTCGTGGGCTCCCACTGGCAATGCCCATCAGGGCAGTCTTTGGGATGATCTAAAATAGCAGGCCTATGGACTGAGTAGATCTTATTTATCAGCACCCCAGTGGGTGCCTATTGCAGCAGCCCTCTCATTAGAGAGTAGAAACAAGCAGAGACACAGACTTTTGTTCATCACGTCATGAAAAGGGTCCTGGTTTGTTCCTCTTTACAGCTCAGCCATCCTAACCCCAACCATTCCCTGACTCTGGCTGCAGCAGCTCCTGCTGGAGGTTTCCCCTGCAGCCTCTGACTGCTGGGTATTCCCTGTGAACTCTGACTGCAGGGATCAGTTTGCAGACCCTGACTGCAGCTTTTACCCAGCTAGACTGTGACTGCAGGCTCCAACAGCAGCTCTGGCTGCACACCCACACTGACCTCACTGCAGGGATTTTCTCTCTCCTCAGGATCCTGCTTCTTCATGATCCTCTCCTCCTTCATGATTCCCCCTCACTAGCTAACCCACTCCCCTTTATCACACTTACCTTTATTGGATACAGCTGTGACTGATCATGGGCGAGGCTGTATTGGGTAATTAACGCAGCTGTTATTTATCAGGGGCCAGGTTACCTGTATTCCCCTCTCCTACACATGTTCATCTCTCAGTCATTATATGCTGTCACTAGAAGCATGAATGTCCCTTCCACCCGTAAAAGGCCCACAGATTGGGGCACACCACACAGCTGGGACAACCCAGCAGATCTGGATCTGGTCTGTGTCATGGGCTCTTGCTGGCAATGCCCAGCAGGGGCAGTCTTTAGGGTGATCTAAAATAGCAGGTCTATGGACTGAGGAGGTGTTATTTATCAGCATCCCGGAGGGTGCCGACCCACTGGCAAATTCCAGCCCTAAATTAGGCACACAAGGAGCCCCGCTGAGGTCAGGGACACTGCTCAGCTGAGCAAGGCTTACGCACAAGAGCTGCAACACAAGCTCCTGCTAATTGCAGTGAGAGCAGGCTTGGTCCCAAGAAAGGGATGTACCAAAAACATCCAAAAGGATTCTCTCTGTGTCCTTGTGTGAATCCATCTGTGGAGTTCATGCAAAACACAGATGTGTCCTAGGAATGAGAGATACAGAAGCTTGAATGGCATTCAGGCAATATCCCTATCAGGCAGTACACTGATTATCTCCCTAGATCCAGCCCACTGTGTTACAGCCCTGCTTCAAACCAGTGTCTTACATTAGCACAACGATTTTTCCGAAGGAGACTTTCCAGTGACTGTGCACAAAAACCTACTTCATGAAAGAAGTTGTGATGCTGCTTCTGGTACAGCAATCAGAAACCCAACAGGGAGAGAAATGCAGCTCAGGCAGCACAACTCAGAATTACATTGCTGTGAGACCTCTGCTCTTTAGTGTGTGACTCTGATCAGAGCATAAAGAGCACGCATTGAAGAGTAGCATCCAGACACTCACCAATGAATCTGTAAATGCACACGTTGCCACCACAATCAGGCTGAGGACTTAGGTGGTTTTGGTACTCTCATTACTGATTAGAACAACGGATGACTTCCATTCCCACAGCTTTCACAACCTGGCTAGAAGAAAATAAATTGCAGGGTAGGGAACCAGTGAGTTACAGTCTGTGTTTAAAAGAGGAGGAGATGGCAAATAGCTGTGTGAAATGTTTAGTGCCTTATGAAACCCTCTCCTATTTTTCTCTAAACAATTATGAACAAAATAGCAGCCTGTTGTCATGCAGCCCAAACCCAGCTTCTCTATGATAAAGATGTAAAGATGCTTAAACCTAGTTTGTAAGCAGCTTTGTTTCTGGTTAGGATTAAAAAGTATCCTGAGTATTAATCCTGCATTCTTCAGTAATCTTAAAAGAAAGAAAAATATATATAGTGAAAAAAATCTTCACTAACCAATCAACCAACCAACATTAGTGCCAGGATGGCTACAAAATAGCTTTCTACATCTCTGCGATAATTGAATTACCATTTGTGCTTGTGAAGGAACATGAAGTGTTGGTTACTTTGGAACAATACTCTCCCAGCTCCCTTTGGAAACCATTTGTGCTATTAAATCATTTATTCCCAGCACTGTGCTCAGCTGACAGGCCCGTACATCAGCTCATCCTGAGGAGAAGAGCTATGAGAAGTTTTTGAGCGGCTCTTCCCCAGCCGGGACAGGACACTCGTCTCTTGCCTGTGGCCAAGACATCGGTACTATACAGCACCACCTTCTTTGGTTTTATCAAACCTCAGGGAAGGCTGGTAATTTCCATTTCCCCCCTCAACACCCAGACCTACTTTCCTTTAAAAACTCTGATCTTTGCATCCCTTTCCACCCCCTCGTACACCGCAGTTTCTATAATCATCACCTTATATAAGAGACCCAGAACCGGGAGCGGTTATTTATCCATGTTTGTGTGCCCTCGCTTTCTCCCCGGAGAGCACCAAAATAACCTAACAGGTCCCCATTTGGTGCACGTGGGCTGGCATACCCTTGTAAGCAGTGGTGCCCTGTCACCCTAAGGGGAACGATGCTGGGGACAGAGAAAAAGGGTTCATGCTGAAGGTATCGTATAGGGTCCTTGCTCTGGTGTGGTTTTTCCAAATATTTAACTCCACTCGTCTGCTGCACAGCAGGTGATGGGGCACCCAGCTCTGCCAGTGCCCTGGGCTTGCACAGAGGGAGGCATGCAGGAAAGGAGAGAGCATCCACAGTCCCCAAGCCACTTGCAGCAGACAAACCTGCACCCACCCAGAGAGTCAGGCTTCTGACTTGGCCCTTGTGCAGCTTTTATCATTG
The DNA here is from genome assembly GCA_013401135.1 of Cettia cetti. Lineage (NCBI taxonomy): Eukaryota > Metazoa > Chordata > Aves > Passeriformes > Sylviidae > Cettia > Cettia cetti. The sequence continues at coordinate 84,566 of VZUI01038966.1, read as the reverse complement.
GCCTGTTTATTTTCAGGTGGCCCTGTTGCAGCATTGTGACTCAGCTGGTTTCTAACTGACCTGGCAGGTTTTTACCGCTTTTCTGTCCTGCTTGCTGGCAGAACAACAAAGTCTGGGGGATTTATGTGCCCCGACACCCACGCAGGAGCTGTGAGAAAAGCCTCCTCCCAAGGAGAGGAAGTTTTTGCTGACAGATGCTTTTGTTTGAAGTGTCCATGTGTATTTGGGCCCTGATCCATCGGAGCATGAGAACACTCACTCTTAGGCACATCCATATTGCTGTCACCAGGCTGTTTAAGGTAAGGTGGGTATTTAAGTCTTTCCTGGGCTTAAAGCTTCAGTTTATTGTCCTGGCAGCTCTTGTAGCCTGCAGTGCTCTATGTTGATGATTTACAGAGCAGCTGAAGAAGAAAGTTTGCAGCATACACATATTTCTGCAGTGAAAAGCGCAGGATAACTTGTTTAATCCGTTCTGGGGAAGGGCTTTTACAAGAAAACATGCATTTACCATTTTTATTAGGCATTTCAGCCGCAAAATTTATGACCTCAGCACAGTTTTGCCCTGTGCAGAGACCTGTAGGCAGGAATTGCTGCAGAAGTCAGTGGTGCCTGGGCTATAAATGCCTGTTAGATACCATACAGGGTGCTGGGGTTAGTAGCAGCTTCATAGGGATAGACACATCCCACATTTAGTCACTGTTTCAACCCACTCCTTGTCTTGCCAATTTGGTTCCTGCCAAGCTCTCCACTGACGTTGTTACTTTGAGGGAAGCAGATGGGGTGGTATTCCAGAAGACTTGTGGAGTTTCTAATGGGCCCAGACAAGTTTGACAACAAAAATCTACTCCTGAAGAAATACTTTTCTTCTTTTAACAAAAAAGAGTTTGGTTTTATTGGGAAAAAAAATCTTAACTTATTATCAGCTTGCAGATTTTCTTGTGCAAACCATCACTCCAGCTTGAACTTTGTGTTGCTGGTACCCTCCATCAGCTTTGTTCTTTGGCCAAACCATTTCTTCAGTGAGCTGCTCTAGTCTGGTGCCCCCAAAAGCTGATACTACTGAAATCCCTGCTACTTTCCAGACCACCTTGCTTCCATTTCTCCCTCATTTCTGCAGAAGTGAACTCCAGACAGTACAATTCAAATTAAAAGACCTCATTTTTGTAACTTGTCAGCCAGACAAAATTAGTTTTGCTGATAAGGGAAATCCGCTTGTTTGCTGGAAGAGAGACGGAAAGTAGCTGTGCCAGCTTGGGGGATCTTACTCAGCCAGGAGTGGAAATAGCAGCACTCAGCCTCAGAGTTCATCAGTGAGCCACTTCTCCAGTAAAATCACCCAAACAATTTCCTGATGCTTCCCTAATCACGCCTTTCTGAAATTCTTCTCTCCCTGCCCCCCACCCATTGATTTGGAAAAATAAATCCCTTCTTCTTCTTTTCAGAAACTACATTGCTTTACTGACAGGGTTGAAAATGGACATGATGGTTCTTGACTGCCTTATTCATTCATCTTCCACTGTGATGGCATACAGCAGTGATCAGTAAATACAAGTTTTTACATTTGAAATGTAAAGCTGCCTGGTGTCATCATCACCTCGTCTGTGTTATAATAATGCTGGGTTTTCACCTGACCTTTAGAAATCAGCAGATTCAATTACTTGTAGCATTTGCTGAAGATCCTCCAGGGATCTCACCATAAATTATACTGTATTCTACAAATAGATACAACAACATTAATCAGCAAATTAAATGACAGTGATCATTCCTGCAGAGATACTTAAACATCTGATTGAACTGGTACGTTGGATCTCTGCAGCCTTCAGCTTCAGCCTGCAGAGCCACTGCTCTCATGCATAGGAAATGCTGACCTTGCAAGCAGGCACCTGTAGGTTACTGAAGATGTCTGATAAAAGAAGAGAGAAAAAGCCTGATGCCTCCAAGCAAATGGACATTGATGGATGGCTATTCCAGTCCCTTCATTAATGTTTTGCTCTGATATTGCCACCCATTTGACTTTACACAATTATTCCCAGACGGAGCAGGTCTGGACACTTCCTACTCTCGTTTCCCCAGGCAGGGGAGAGCCATCACTACCCCAGCACCAAGAGGCTGCCTCCCTCCAGGCAGTCGTTGCCAGGCAGTCCTAAGGCTATTCCTCCTTGAGTATACATTCCATAGCATACTCAACAGCCATTTTGCAGTGCACAGATCTTGTCCCACCTCCACCCTCATTGCCCTGTCAAGCTGTAGTGGAATAATACTTGACAAAACCCCAAATCATCAGCTGGCTGATCCTGTGACTGTGCTCCATGTGTTGGCTGCACAGTGTGAATTTCACAGATGATAAATGCCAGGCAGGAAGGGCAGGATGCAGAACAATGAGGCTGGAAGGTGCAAAAGGCCTTCTGCAGGTCATGGGGCAGAGGAGACCATCGCTGGGGCCAGGCTTATGGTGCAAAGGGCTGGAGAGGCCTGAGGCCATGCTCTGCTGGGAAGGTCAGCCAAATGAGCACTGAGCCGTGTCCTGAGCTCACAGCCAGTGTCACCTTCATTTGGCCTCGTCCTCCAGCTATTCCCTGGAGGCAGGTGCTGCAGGAGAAGGGCAGCACGGAGCCGAGAGGTGTGACTGCATCCTCTACCACAAGCTGTTATTTTGACAGCTCTATTACAGTCATATAGAAACAACTCCTGGGAAGTGTAAAGCACTATAAAAAAACCAGGAAGGCAAATCATCTGTCCTGCAATATGCCAGCTTTCACTGCAGAAGAGTATGGAATGCCAATGAAGATCTGCAATGGGTTCTTTCCCTGGCTCTTTCTTTGGCCACAGTTGGTTATTGCTCACCCCCAAACCACTAATTCTCCTCTTGAGTCTGTGTGGTTGACACATCTGATCTTTCTTTCATAGCAGCCCTCTCCCTCAGAAGATGAATTAATTTTTCATACAAGCATGAAGATATCAACCCCAGCTGAGGTGAAGGCATGAACAGCCCTTTCTCAAGCTGCCTTTCTTAGGGAAAAGCCAAAGACACTTATTTCAGGAATCGTTAGCTGTGCTCAGAGTTAAGGTGTGCTTCTGCATCCAAACAAAGCAGTACAGATTGTGGAGTGATTTCCTACCCCAGGGGCCATTGACACAAAAATCCAAGCTGCTGCTTGCTGTGCATGTCCATGCCAGGATTTCAGTGAGGGATTTTGGGAACACAGGTGCATTTCTTGGTTTAACAAAGTGTCAGGTCCTGTACAAACCAGGGTTTATCTCACATGAAAACACAGCAGCTCTCAGAAGAGCATGAGACTTCTGGAGCAAAGAGTCATGCACTCAGCCTGGTACAAGCTGGCTCCCCAGCCACGCATTCCCACTGCTCTGCTCCTTCAGGAGCCTGCAGCATCACCTGGAGGCCTTGGTCACCAGGAGAGGTCTTTGCTCTGCACACCTGTGGGTGCTAGGAATGCATCTTCCTAATCTGACAACACGCCAAGAGCAGATACCCCCAGCCACTCCAGCACCAAAAATTCAGTATGAAGTTTCTTTTATTTTTTTTTTTCTTCTAATCACACATAGTACTTGGTAACAACACCATCTGATAACTCAGCATAAACAATCCTGCTCATTTGTGTTGCCTCGCTGGCGTTCTCCATAGAGACACACACACAAGTTTTCTTTTTCATGTGCCACTCCTCCTACCTTGGGGAAGGAAATTAGAAGTGCTGATGGAGGAGCTCTAGTCACATTTCCTTCCAACTTCTGGTGGCATCAGCCCAACAGTGACAGTTTGTAAGGCAAAACAAATGGCTTGTGAAGTGAGTGTGTGTTATGGAGCCCTACCCAGAAGAAATGCCTGTCAGGTATTCCAGAAATTCACTGTGACTTTGGTACATTTTTGTTTGACAAGAGCTGTGCAAAGTTTAGCTTTCACCCTCATTACTGCAAATTATTCCCCCAGCTGAAGTGCCTTTTCTCTTAGGCAGTGCACTGCAAATTGGTGCTGTACTCTCAATCAGCATCACCCTTCTGTCAAGGGAATGCCTTCAAGGGCTTCACTCTGCACCTGGCATTTCTTGTGGAGGAGCTCTTGCAGCAAAAGGAAAGTTTTCAGCCTGAGGAGCAACACCCAAGTGCTGCTGGCAGCTTAGAAGAGCTGTAGGTACCACACAGACTGACACACCCAGCCTCTTTCATCCCTTTACAAACCAGTGATACCATGAAATACTTGCACAGAAGATCAGGTGCAGGAAGTAACATTGCATCCTACTGTAGCAACTCTGGGTGCCAGCAGAAGGTGATTTGAGTTTGAAAGAAAACACAATTTCATTCATTTGTCCCCTCATTTATTTAAAAACCACACGGCTGTGTGGACATTATCACGGGAACAGCCTTTGTCCCTTCCTTGCCTTTTTTCTCCACATATTTCTAAGGCAGCACCAGTCCTCTAGGCCACAGGCTTAGCTGGAGCTTTGTGGGAGGCTCGTAGTATATATTAATATTCTATATTAATATTGTAAGAACAACAAATAATGCCTTTTGCTTTCTCCCTTCTCCCTCTCCTGTGTCCTCTGTCATGGATATCATGGCATTGTTCTGAACCTCTACACAGCACCTCTTGTGTCTAGGAATGGTTACAGGAAAAAAGTCAAGACAAGAGAGATCTTTCAGCTGTGGAACACCAAGGAGAATTTCATTTGTCATGAGCTGGAGTAATTAAAAGTAATTTTTGCATGTTTTGGATGCTGACTTTGGTCAGAGCATGAGCTGTGCAAAATGCTTATTTTTATAGTTTTGACGTAAATCATGGAATGTTTTCTTTCTTAATTTGGAACAGTTGCCCCAAATGTTCCAAACCTCTGTAGATAAGTCCAGGCTTTTTTCTTCCTCACGACGCCCATCCATCCATTAAAGTCCCAGGGTTGACTGCCCAAGTTGTTTAGCTGGACTGAACACAGGACCAAGGCATCTTTTAAAAGTGGTAACTTCCAACAGTTTTGATAGACCACTGATTCCAAGTAAGATGCACAGTTTTCCTATCTAAAATCTGCCTTCTTCTTTGCAGAAGAGCCATGGGTCATTTGCTTAATAAAACAAACTCAGCCTCCGCCCCCAAGCCCAGCACATACACAAAAATAATTTCCTTGGTTATATTTTTCTCTGGGGATGTTTAAACTGTCAGCTTTTCTGAGCTACATTCTCCCCTCTCACTCTTTCTCATGGGGGATGTCCTGTCACAGGGGACTTGGTGCAAAGTCACATTTTGAAATTTTCCAGAGGATTTAATATTAATGCATTTATAAAAACTTGCAAAATCTTTCTCTTTTGAAATGATCGTATTCTATCAATAGTTGCCAGAGCTGGAGTTGTTCAGCTTTGGCAAATAGTTCAAAAAATAAGAAATAAACATTTCTGATCCCAGGGTTACATGAATGTATCATTTTTCAGATCAGTCCCTGTCTCAGGGTATGGGCACGTGATCATTGGCTCACTCACACTGAAATCCATTTGAAATTATCCCATGCAATTGGAATCAGCGTTGAACGAGGAGCTCTCTGTTTCCAGTTGTATCTTCTCTTATCCATGGAAAGTCCTATTTGGCCAACAACAATAAACTCTTGGAAATGATCACACACATCCTGAAACCTCTGCAAGTGAACGTGGGAAAAGCAGAAGCTTTAGTTTTGTTTGAACCTAGGACTGGCTAAGAATCAATTACTGTAGTGGATAGCAATGCAAAAATGTGAACCCACAGGGCCTGTCTCATATGGATGCACATTTGAGAGTTTCTCACATTTGCAGTTTCAGCTGTCATCCTCTGCAACCACCCACAGCCAGAAGCAATGGTGCAAGATCACCGCCAACACCCTCACATTGAGACTTGGGCTCAGTGTTTAATATCCATGATCACCCATCAGTTAAAATCCACTGAAATTCAACTCTCAAAACACTTGAAATGATTAATAATTAAAAGCTGCCTAGATAGGGATGTAACATGCCAAAATGTTGGCTAGCATGGGCAACTTGGCACAACAATTTGCATTACAGCCTTTTCATCAGTTACTATAAAAGAGTGTGGTAGAATCTCTCCTCCACTATTAAATTAATATGCTTTTTTTTTTTTTTTTTGTGGCTCACATATGGCAGAAATACCCTTGTGGCTATAGGAAGGGTCTTGGCAGACCTGTGCCTAAACAGTGTGTTGGTATCTGTGCTTCTTGCCTTACAAGTCTCCTGTAGGGAAGGCAGGGATTTAGCCCAAATGCAGCCACCGTGATCATGAGTGCCTGGCTGTCAGCGTGCCTGGATGGGCTCCATCTGCAATCAAAGCCACAGTGTGGCTCCCATAGAAAGCTGCCTGGGAAATGGATGTATTTTATTGTAAGAGGAGTCCTGCTCCTGCTGTAACTTGTGGCAAATTGCAATTTTGCCAGGAAAAGCAGGATCAGGCGCTGTTTGCTGATGCCTGTATTTCTGCAGGTAAGGAATGCTAGCCAGAAAACCCAAAATGGTTGTATAGAAACATCCTCCAACTGTTTCCCCCCCCTTTTTATATAAATACTGCATACTTTAAATCAATTACCTGTCTTCTACAGCTCCCTGTGCTAGTGGTTTTGTGGCTTTCACTGATTTAGGGTTGCTAACTCTGATTTTACTGCAGGTGCTATGATGTTTATTCTTTTTTTTTTTTTTTTTTTTGAGGTATCATCTCCTTGAGTCATGTGAAAACAGTTTCCACTTCACAGCTCAGGAGTGGTCCCACATTTGCTGCTGGTCAAGGAAGGCTGCACACATGCAGCCAGTAACTGCTGTAAGCACCAGTAATAGTAGGAATAATAGTGGGGGGAATTCTTATAATTACAAATGAAAAACAGTTTTTTATTTAAAGGAGGCATTATGAATGTCCCAGTTTAGGTTTTGAGTGGGTGGTAGTACAGAGGAAGAAACCAACTCCTGCCCTACTCCACAGCAGCGCTCCATCACCCTGCAGTGTACATGCCACACCGATTTACACCATAGTGACAGACTTAGCATCCCCACTAACCTGGTCCCAATTCTGAGGACTGTTACCAGAAATTAGAGTGGCTGATATTTAATTCTGGTCCTCCAACACTTGCATTTCTCCAGGCATCATCCACCATCTGCATCCATGATGCTGCTGGGTTGCTGGAAGACTACGTGGTTTGGACCAGATCCTCCTCCTGGCTTGTGGCAAGCACAGCATTATTTTCATTCCACTATCTGAAGGAGGCAGGTCTGCTGGCAATTTAAGAATCATATATTATCACAGGCTATGAAAAGAATAATTTATGCCCTTGAGCATTTCTCAGATCTTTCAGCAAAATCAGACATCTAAAGGAAAATCTAGTTCTTTGGAGAGCCACAGGGATGAGTAATGCACCCAAGAGGAGCTGGGGTTCAGACATGGAGGGATTAGCATGATCCACCAGTGTGGTTTTGTCATCTCAGACAGACTCAGGCACATCATGTTTCCTTGTTTCATAACAGCCATCTGGATGTGAAAATGTGAAGATGGCAGCTTGTTCTGTGGCTCTGGTTTGTCTTCCCATGGGGCAAACGTTGCCTTGGGCTCTTGCAGGGGCTGAGCGCTGCCTTTGTGCTGGGCGCTCGCACCACTCCTGTTTCTCTTTGACACACAGTGCCAGAGACTGCAACAGGCCTTGGTGCCTGCAGCTCTGAAAGAGGGGAAATACTCCAGGAGCACCTCACCCAGTGATCACAACCATCCAGAAGGCTTTTGTGCTGGGGTGGAACCTGCTGCTCTGCTGGGCATTTGTCAAGCAGTCCATGTATAAAACTCCCAGTGCTCCACCAGGATCTTGTTGCTTTCACGCAAGGAGTCACTAAAATGGCTTTGCCTCTGTTGGCATTCACCTTCTGCTAGGATAACTTCTCCCCCCCAAAAAGCAACCCCAAAGCTCCCCATTAATTGCTACAGCACTGACAATTCCTACAGGAATGGAGGGATCTATCTGCAGTTCCCTGAGTGTGTGACACAGGGCAGTCACCATTAAATAGTTGGCAAACCCAAGATGATCTAATTATTAAAAAATAAAATAAGTACCCCCTCTCCCTCCTTGCCTTACAGGAGCAATACCACCCTGAATTTGTGTGAATGCAGGCTTTCCAGTTTGTCTCCCTCACTGAACATTTGATAGTTCATTTAAAAGAAAGAAAAAAACCAAACAGAGCAGAGGGTTCCCTCATGGAATATAAGACCTCCAAAGGGCTTTTGGCAGCATCTGGAGATATTATTAAGTTTTCAGACTAGGTATGCATAGCACAATAATTAGGTCCCCTGAAGAGACCCCAGTAATTGATGGAATTTTATGACATCTATTATGAAAGTATGAAATGTCTCTTCATAAAAAAAAGTATTGGATTTTCCACTCTTTATTCCACATAGGCTAAAATCAATATTAATATCTGGCTAGTGAATTCTGACACTTAAAGAAGTTTGTGGCACAAAGAGCTCACAACACTGGGTACTAATTGCTGTGGAGCTAACGGGGGGATCGAGAGCACCGTGATATGTGCATTGGATTAGACAGACTGCTCAAGAAAAATCCTTTGTATTTCTCTAAGAAATATTGCAGAACTTGCCTTCTGGAACAAAAAGCTGTAAGTGTTATTTTGTAGAGTGCTGAAAGTGTTATTTTCCAGAGTGCTGAAAAGCCAAGTGAACAGGGAAGAAATAGGATGTGCACTGTGCGTCGGCATTGCAAAGACAGGAGATCAAACATCAGACAGTTCTCATGCATTTTGGGTCTGAGCTGAAAACAGCCACTCAGGCAGAGGGCAGGAGTGGGATTCCAGGGACCACTGGATCTGCCTGGTCCTGCCTGATGATTGTCCTCTGCTGGGGACAGTCAGGCTGCCCCTTGTTTCCTCCAGCCTGGCGTCTGCCGAGGCTGCTGCAGAGCGGCAGCTAGTGCCAGCAGATGGGAAAGGCTGGGAAAATGAAAGTGCAACCCGGGGGGAAGGCAGCAACCTGCAGGAGGAATCAGTTTGTATAGAAACAAACTCCTCATTTCACATGCAGGTCATGTGCTGGTTTTCACACAACTGTTTTTAAGGTAGTGTGTTTTGACAAAGAAGGCTTTGCTGCAAAGATCTCAGTGCTTGCAAGTGATTGGAATATGGATAAAAGAGATTTAACTCAACTCCATGAAGCAAGATAATGATAATTGTGTCAAATTCACCTTAACCCATAGTGAAGCAGGGCCAATTAAACTTCAAGATTTTTCCCACTGTGTGTAACATCAGCAAATGCCTGTCCCTGTGCTTTGGACCCAGTCTGGCACCAGTGGCATCCCCTGTCCACAGCCAGTCCCGGTATGAGTGTACAGGTGAGCAGTTGCAGCTTTCCTCAAATAGTTGAGAACAGCAGCATTTCCATGGAGAGCCAGATAATTTCCCTCTCATTAGTTACCTTGACACAAGAAAGTTATCAGAGCTCCCAGTCTGTCACTGGTCTGAGGGAACAGGAATTTTAAAACAGATACGGGTTTTAAATTATGGCAATAGAAAACAGTTGCTTTTTATGGAAAGGGAGAGCGAACGCCCAAAGCTGAGTTTCCTCAGGGAAAGCAGAGCAGTTATTTTGTTGCTACCAAGGCAATACCAGGGTGTTTTCTTCCTATTTCTAGACCTTCAGTATAATAAAAAGGAGCTAATAGCAGCAAGATGTAGGGGACATGCACTGGTGAACGCTCTAATGCACTGAGCTAAATCGGGTCCTGTGCCAGAGACAGCACAGGGTTTCAGCAGTGCAGAGCAGAGGCCTGGGTGCCACAGCACAGTGGCATTTCGTGACATCACTCCATGTGTGGTACCAGCACAGGTGACACTGGGACAGCCTGTGCCACTCTGCACCACCCCCAGCCCTTTTCCAGGGGTCCCCAAGCCTGCTCCCAGCCCAGCACTTCTGCAGGTGTGGGACCCCCCCGCCCCGGGGAGCAGGAAAGGACTTCTCTCCCTCCCCCTCTCCCCAGCCGGGCCTGGCAGCTGCCTGCAGGTTTCTGAGCGCGGCACAGGAGACAGCAGTGCCATGAAGGGGCTCTGTGGCCGCTCCCAGCCCATAAATCAGGGCAGCAAACAGCCCTGCCGACGGCCGGGCTGCGGTCTCGGGCTTAACGAGCAGAGGGAGCGCTCTGCGGCCGCAAAGTGAAAGCAGAGTGGAATATTTATTTACTGAAAGGAATACAGGCTGTTTCCTACTTCTGCAAGTCCCTTCTCATCAGGAGAGGCTTTTCACCTAGCTCGAGGAACTGAGCCCTCTGCTGAGATCATTGCACTCTCGGATGGAAATCGTGGCGCGCCACAGCCACTGCCTCCTCCTCGCTGGAGCTCTGTCTCCAGCTGCTGCCCCGAGGCTGACAGGCTGCACTCTGTGAGTCAGAGATGCATCTTACCACAGGCTGTACAGCCTGGGTTTGCTTCCAGCCAGGGAGTTCATCTGCTCCGCTCAGCTGGTGGCGAGCTGCAAGAGCACTTGGGTTGAGTTTATTTATTGCTGAGGGCTCCTGGGATGCCACAATTTTACTGATTTACACCCTTGGAGAGAGGTGACTCGTTTTCTGGGAGACATCCCATATGGCTGAATCACCATTCAGGGTTACTTTACTGACCCTGGCAATTAAGAGGACATTAGAAAGCCTTTCCAAGGGGAATCACAGCCTTGGGGTGATCACATGTGAAAGTGCCTTCCTGGGGGGAAAAACCCTTGAAGAAAAGAACATTATACTAAAAGCACCAGCTCTTAAGGCTAGGAGATGCTGTGAGATCATCTGGTCTGGCCTGTCCATCACAGTCCCCTCTGCTGCCTCCACACCGACCACATGGTGCAAGTACCTGGTGTGGCACCATCCCCTGCAGTGCATCATCCCCTCTCCTGTCAGTGCTTACAATCCATCATCTCTGCTATGTGTATGCAGAAAGAAAATAAAGATTTTGGTGTGTCTCTAACTCTCTTGCCTCCAGCTTCCATCTGGCAGGTGGTGTTTTGCCTTTCCTCCAGCCTCTGGTGGTTTTCCCGTGAAGCCCAGCTTTCAGCTATTGATCTGTAGCCCAGGGACTGGACAAGGCCAGTTTTTCTCTGCATTTTCCTGAAAATGTGGTACAAAACCTGGACAGGGTGTTTCCCAACTGTAACCTCTTTCCCAGCTGAAGACAGCTCACCTGCCCTGCTCACAGCTCCTGCCATCTGTGGGTCAGATCAGCAGAGCTTGTCAGCCAAATTTCATTATTTCGCAACAACAGAGCAAAGTTTCATTCACACCTCCTCCTGCCCCTTTTTTTCCTCTCTTTTAAAATTATTTGATCCCCCTTACCCAGCCTGTAATCACGTATTTGAACAGGCCAAGTATCCCACAGCCGCTCATGACACAAATTACATTTCAGTTCTCAGCAGTGGAAGTTGCCAAGCTCTCTTGCTCATCAGCCAGGCTTCCTCCATCGATACAGCAGCAGGCTTTACATTTCTTCTCTTCACATTCATCAAGTTGGCTTCAATTTGTTCTGAATTAGAGCTTTGCTTCCCCAGTGCTACTTAAAGCCCTTCTACCTGGAGGGGAATCCAGCCATAAGGATTAGCACCTCTGACCACAATCTTCCCACCATGTTTTGCAGCCCACCATTCCCTGAACCCCTGCCCTATAAAATCATATGAATTACACAGTAGTTAATGGGTTACCTCCAGTGTTTTCTTCTTTACTATCCGAAGGCTGAACACTTGGATTTCTCATTTCTTCAGTGTTTTTTCCCTCAGAGCCTCCTTTTGATCATGCCACCCCTACAATTCTGATCTGTAAACTGAGCATCTAAACCCTCCCACTGAGAAAAACTACAATGGAACTACACTTGGGAAAGCAGCACAAGCCCCAAGCCTTTCCAGCTGTCTGTCCAGCAGATACCTTCTTCCTAGAGGACCATTTTTAAGCCCAGAATTCCTTGTTGCATTTGGCTTCACTAGTGACCATCACCTGCTGCTTTTTGAATGTGGTTTTGATTTCCTGCATTGGCCCTTTTGCTGAGCAGCTCTTTCTTCTCCAATTGAGCCCTCAAAGAGAAAAGTAAGGGCAGGAAGGGACCAGGTCTGATGATGGATAAGAGGATCCTGTTCTGTGTGAGCTTAGGCTGGCAGATTTGATGTGCAGCTCCTGCACACAGATCTCTCCTAAAGTATGATATAGTCCTTGTGTTTAAACCCTCTTTCATGTCTTTCAAATGCACAGCTGCTTACCTCAAATTTACTTCCTTGTGTTCAAGTGCACGCCCAGGTTTTAGGGGCCTGGTTGTCCAGCCCTTCAGCCTGCTCATCCACTCCAAACTCTTTCTGCAATGTTCCCCAGTGCTCATCCCAACATCTCAGCTGGATCCACGTACTCTCCCAGCCCTCTCCTGGAAGCTGCTCCACAGAGAAGGAAACAGTGTAAGGCTCAGGACGCTGCTGTGGTGGGACTGGTTTTCCTCTGGCCATCACCAGGAGCATTTGCAGAACCCACCTGAAGCTCAACAACCCACTGGGCTTCTCAAAGCGGCTCAGGTCCCACTGCCCGGCCTCTGCAACACCGACCTCCCTGTGCAGCCTCCAAACAGCTTTTCCACACATTCCAACCTGCTCCTCTCCCTGCCCAGCAGCCAAGGCAGTCTCCTGTGGTCCAAGTACAAGCACCAAGGTCACCTGCTCAGCTGGCTGTGAAAATCCTGCCTTACTGAGCTCTGCAGGAGCCAAGGGTTGTTTCCCAATCCTTCCCATGGTCTCCTGGCTTTTCACTCTGTGCTTGCCATCACCAGCTCCACCTTTATCCCCAGATTTCTCGGTGCCAGGCTGCCCTCCTGCCCTGTGGTTCCGTTTGCTTCCTCTAGCCTGTGTCACTTCATAGTGAGACTGGCACAAAGCCCGCTCTTGATTTCACACCCCACTGCTCCTTTTTGGGGAAGGAAATGTATCCATTTTTTTTCTTTTGATTCCCTCCCACTTCCCCATTTCTATCCCAGTCTTATTCCTGTCTGTCAGACTCATGGCTCAGCTTTCAGCTCTGTTCCTCCCTTCCTTGCCCGGCCTTGTCCCATCCGTGTCCATCCCAAGTGTCAGACCTGGTTTCCCTTCTAGTAAATGATTTGACTCCAGCTGCCTCAGAGACTATTTATTTTAACAGGTATATATCCCTCAGTACACTGGATTAATATACCTGCTTATCTCTTCTCCCAGAGATAATTTTGTACATTGTAAATTAAATAGGGGAAGGGAAGTCAGAAGCCAAAGGAATAGATTTATTTTTCAATGCTCTCAGTGGAAGGCCTGCAAAGGTACATTTCACAGCACATATATAATTGAATAGATGATTAGTGAAACAGCCGGGGCGGTGGAACAGAAATAGAGGTGCTGTAATTTGTCGAGGCAGTTTATTGGTATGGCTGGAAATCACGTCCCAGCTCTTCTGCAAAAGCCTTCCTGTAAACCAACCCGTTCTCTGACCAGTGCATTGGCTCCCTGCACACTGCTTTTTGTTTCCCATTGTTTCACAGTAGCAGCAAATGCACATTGTGCTGGGAGGGACAGGGGCTGGAAGCACAGGCATGTGCAATTTCTTGTTCTTGGTGTGAACACAAAAGCCTGCAGGGAAGTTTCCCTGCCTTCTCCTGGCACTGCCCCTCCCATCAGCCAAGGGGTCAGGGTAAGGTCTCCCGAGTCAACTGGGGCTCTTGAGTCAATGAACATAGAAAACTGGGCTTGTGTTAAGAAATTTTTATTTGTCCTTTGGATCTGTAATGTAAGCACATAAAATTACAAGTGGAAGAAACATCATGCCACAAAATTGCATAGAATTTTTACAAAAATGTGAATTATGCCTCTGAAACAATCATAGATTGAGGAACCGAAAAAATATGTACATGTTAACTGGAATATTTCATCCTACTCTGAAAGCAAATCATCAAGGACTAATCAATCACAGACACTATTAATACAATGTACAAGAGCAACACTGATTTCAAAGAAAGGCAAGCAATGATGTCCCTTTAGTTATCTGTCAGTGAATGTTTAGCTAATACATGAGCATTAATTAACATAATTATGAACATGTTAAGTCTAAAATGTCTGGCCTTCATTAGAATTTTTAAAATTCTGTTTATACTGCCAAAACCAAGCTATTTTCAGTAGTGTAAAGATATCTGAAGTGCACGACCTAATTTAATATAGACAGCTCTATTCTATACAGCAGAAAGTCCACGATACAGCATTTCCACACATTCAACACGGAACAAGGCAAATACATAAAAGGCACAAGACTTGCACATCATAAAGACCCTTTTTTCATTATCTTACTCTAGTTCAAGTAATATCAATATTAAATGATATCGGTTTCACTGAAATAGTTTGAACGATGCAAGATGTACAGGATTCCACACTACCTTACACCTGCAGAAAGTGGCACTGTACAGATATAAAAAAATGTGAGTACAGGAAATGGTCAAATACAAACGTACTGTAAAATGACTACAGCTGATAGTATATTTAACCCAACCAGTCTATTTATTTCTTGTTAAATATAAACAAAAGGTTAATTGGTATTTGCCCGAGTTTCTTTGAAGACTGTGGCGAAGTCCTGGCTCCTCTGAAGTCCCCAGGAATGTCACAGATTCAGAGGAGCCAGGATTTTCCCAAAAAGCCTGCACTGTACAATGGTTTCTATAATGCAACAGTTTCAGTTTTAGTATGAACACTGCTATCAGTTTATTCTTGTAATAATTTAGACAATACGTCATTTTAACTTTATAAAATGCAGCATTATATCTCGACTCTACATTTTCAATGAGTGATTAAGATCGATTTCAAAGTGCAAAACTAGGATTAGCAGAGGAGTCACCTTTCCTAGCGTTAAGATGAAAGTCAGATTTTTGAATTTCATGTGCACTGATTTCATCATCATAAACCAGGACAGTTTAATTCAAAATATGATCTCCAAACAATGTGCAATTTTTCTTTCTTTCTGCTCTAAGTTTAAAAAGGAAACATCAAAATACTGTTTGTTTTCCAAGATTTGAACTTATATATATATACACACCATTATTTAACTGAAAATTTAAGCTTGATTTGTATTTTATTGCTTAAATTTAAATAAAATAAGTTAGTTTAAGTACTAAAATCCTGAGGGAGTGGAAGTAAGGTAACGCAACTGTTACGATGTGTTAAAATGCTCCCCTATTAATTGATTGCTTTCTCTGATTGTTGTTTAATCCTAAATAAGGCCCTGATCTTGCAAACGTGAATGTTTTTCCCAGCCCAGCTGCTGAGCCCAGCCGTGCAGGAAAACACAAATTTGCAGGATCAAGTGTCTCTCGGCCAATCTGGGGCTTCTGAGCTGGTTTCTCCTTTGCCCCGGGGCACCTCTGCCCAGGAGGGGAGGATCATCCAGCACTGGCCTGGGTACGAAGCCCAATCTGTCTGAGGTGTTTGGTAATTTCTGTTAGGATGGGAGTCCAGAGAACAGCATTTCTTTACCTTTTCAAATATCCTGACTTTCACAACGTCTCTCTGTCGTCGGATAGAAATTTCTCAGAATGTGCTGTTACTTCTCTCATGCGTATCATACAGTACACTAACTTTGATTGTTCTTATTTTAACAAGTCAGTTAAACAGATTAATATACATTTTTAAATAACAGTGGTCAGGTTTTTATACTTTGCTTTTAAATTTTAGACCTTAGCAAAACTGAGCCTCAGTCTTAAAAATAATGGAAGATTCTGTTAGATTTCAAATACTGTAGTCCTAAACATTTTATCATCCTATCAAATTCAGTAAGCTTAAAATATGATACTTAAAATCAATACTTTCGAGTCTGCAAAATATATATCAAATTTATATTCTAAAACTACTTTGATTTACAACACTAACACCACAAAAAGAATTCTATGATTCCATGATTATTCTACAGCAGTATAACCCAGATGTTAGCTCTCGGAAAAGATTCTCCCTACTCACGCATCCCTGAAACATTTCATTTGGCCAAGAGACCACATCAAATTCAAATAGCAACATGCTGTGTGTGTATATAGACAGACGTGTGTGCACATATAGCTCTATATATATATATATACAAACATATATGCACTCACACGGTGTAACAAACACAGACGGACACAGACACTGACAATCTCCACACGGATTCTTCTCTCCGTTTTCCTCTCGTCCCCACAGTTCCAAGAATTTTCAGCAGCAAATATATGTCTCTCCATGGGATAAACATAATATCAAGTCAGCAAGCCACCAGTGCTTGCAGAGCTAAAAAGGATCCAATGTTTCAGTGCAAATGTAAAAGGATGGTACAGCTGTCAAGGTGCAGTTACAAAGAAGGAAACAAATATGATTAAGTACTGTTGTAATATTCACCAGAATCTCTATTAGTTTGGAGCACTTTGCACTAGCACTCCAAAAGGAAATCTGCACACATTTGTCTCTGTACAATACACTGGTCTTCATTAAACATTCTTAACAGTGAACGTGGCCAGAAAATTACTCATTGTAAATTGGCCAAAAAAAAAAAAAAAAAAAAAAAAAAAAAAAAAAAAAAAAAAAAAAAGAAAAATAAAGAGAAGAGGGAGGTTAACATATTAATTTTCCCATTACAACTGCACTAAGCTTTAGAATAATAATCAGATGAAGAATGAGAATGAAGACCTTTGCAGAATACTTTCTATAAAATGTTCCTTTGGGGAAATGTGCACTTGAATGCAGATTCCTCCTGCCTCCCGAAGTGCTCCAGCAGCAGCTCACCCCGGGAGAGCGGAGACGGGCAGTTGGGAATGGTGCGCCCTGGCACACTGATTGTTTCTTGGGCAGTTAAAAAGTAGTATCAAACACTTTTTCTTGATTATCTTCTTCCAATTCCTCTTCACTTTGTGGAGGTTTATGGTTTGATTTTCCACTGTCAGATGTGAGGGAAGAGGGGGCAGAACTGTGGTCTCCATCTTCATTGATTTTCCCTTTCATGGCTTCCTGTACAAACTCCAGAATTTCCAAAGGCAGTCTTTTGAATTTGTCTTGATATTCCTGATCAAGTTCCACCTGCAACTACAATAAAAGAGACAAGCTGTCTTCAGGTGTATCTGATGTAACCAGTGCTACAAGATGGGGAAAGTACCACACCAGGCAGGAGGAGAATTAACAAGGCATTTTTGCACAATTCAAAAATGTATTCCCTTCTTTCCCATATTAGCACCACGCATCCAAAGTGCCCATTAATTTCCATGCAGTCATTGCAAAGCTGAAGGAACGTGCAGTCATAGGGCTGGTTTTGGGTACCATCATCCTTGGGTACCCAAATCCTTTAAATACATGTGGATTTAACCATACTGGTGTCCATACTCTCACTGGCTTTGACAAGACCCCATTCAGGTGTAGTATGGATCACGGACAAGCCTTTGAAAGAGCAAGGCCTTCATTGAGCTTCAGTAGTTAATCACACATCAAACACACCACAAACGTTGCTCTGAGAACAATAAAACAGCTTTTGCCAGATTTCTTGGGTTGGAGAAACCATTAGGAAAAAGTCAGTTGTCAAAGGGAGTCAGAGAGGGAGGGAAAACAAGTTAAATTGCATTTCTTAGGGCTAGATCATGGAAAGTTACACTATCGGATTAATGCAGAGTATGTCTTGGACATAACTGGGGAAAAAGTGTCATATCATCAACAGGATGCAAAAGGCATGCAGAAAGAAATCTGGCTATCAGTCTTCAGGAAGCCGTGGGTCCTTTCCCAGTATTTATTAGTACAGCCTTTGTTTTTAGTGCCCATATTAGGATCTGCATGATCCATTATTTAAAAAACATTAATGTGTATCAAAGTTTCAACTGAAGACAAAGCCAATTTTTTCATCATGACCAATATGAGCACAGCAGGAAGCAAAAGGGGTGAGTTCCAAAGCCAGACCTGCTCCATCTGTCCGTCCATCCATCCATCCATCCATCCATCCATCCATCCATCCATCCATCCATCCATCCATCCATCCATCCATCTACCCACCTTCTTAAAAAGAGGGAGTCAGGTTCTGCTAACTGTAGCTGCAGCAGTTTTGTAATAGTTTCTTAGGCAATTGTGTTTTCAGCTATGTATTTTCCCAGGATTTCCAGGATAAAGGTGCTAGGAATTCTGATCCTTCAGCTCTAGGCCTGAGTCTATCCTGTGTGGTTTCAGGTCTCCTTCACCCCACTGCAACAGCCCCCAATAGGCAATGCAAATTTTCACTTGAACGTTATGGCCTATCCTAGTCTTACCATCCTTGACCTGTCCACACACACCATGTGACTCTATCACTACCCCTCCCTCTGAGCCCTTCCAATCCCATTCCCCATGCTTCTGTCCTGGTTTTCATCCTGCATCTCTGACTTTATTTTTGTGAGGCCTCTTCTCCTTTCTCCTGATGTGCAAATCAATGTCCTTAGCTCACCCGGTCTAGTTCTACATTCCTTAATTAGACAAATTCTGCAGCTTTTCTTCCTCAAGATCTAACATCTTTTCTTTTTCCTTTTGGTTTCCCTGTGAAAGCTCTTTTCCTGCCTTCTTTCTGGCAATTTTCCTGATGTCCTGGCCTCAGTTTTCCACCTAGGATAAAACCCAAGTCTGAGGTACAAACGATTCCATTAAAATATACCCTGCCTCTAAAATATATATTTCTATCAGCTAAAAATATATAGTTGTTACTGTGGTGGTTAATCATTATCATAACACCCTTCTTCTTTTCCTGGACCCCTTCGTTTTCTGGTTTTATGCCTAGACACAAATTTTCTGAAGGGATCCTCCTTTTGTCTCCATTTTGCAAACACTTCCACAGGTACAGGCATCATCAGATGAAGAGTGCCATAGGGTGGCTGGTGGAGAAAACTGAAAAATGATGCTGATCCTCCCTCTCTGCCCTGCTCACCACAGCCCCAGGACTCCAGCCCTGCTGCCCAGGGAGCTCCTCAGCCCCTGAGAGATCCCATCTGCACTGGCTGGAGTGTCGGCAGCACGGTACTCACGTAGGTCACGCTGCAAAACCAAAGATTAAATTCTAGGCTAAAGGTCTTCCTTCATGGTGCAGTCATGCCTGGGGTTACAGTTCATGGCTAAATACCTGCACTGTTTAAAAACACAAGAGTGTCCAAGGCAGAGATGAGCTGCTGCTTTCCCCCCACATCCTTGTCATACATGGTGTTTGTGAATTTTGGGCACCTCAGGTATAGAAGAAAGTGTGTAGTATCATAAGTCTTGGAAAAGTCTCCAGGCTCTCAACTTCCTTCAGAACCTCAATTTGCTTAATTAGGTTTAAAAGCAAAAGAAATATTTGAAATCCCTCAGAAACTGAACGTTATCTGAACCCAGCGCAACCATAAGCCTGTTGTTAGATAACAATTGTGTCTAATATTCTCCTAAAGCGCCTCCAGTGGCTAATCCCCCCTAAGTCGAGTGTTTAATAGAAATGACATCAATCTGGAGCTACCTTTCTGCCTCCAGAGACATTCTATATAGATATCTAATCATGAGAAGGTTGACATTAGTTGAGAAGGAGCAGACAGCAGACAAGGAGGGTTGATTAAAACTGCATCAGTAAAAATTAGTTTTCTTTTTGACTCCAAAGGCACTGTCAGTTCTTCCCCTTGCTCAGCATCCAACAAGCCCCTCAGATCCCATCCTTTCCCTGGCCCCTGAGCTACCACACAAGTTTAAAGAAACAGGTTCCCTGCTTAAAACCAGCTGGCCTAAAGAAATCCAGCAGTTTTTCTTTTAAAAGCCTCAGTGTCCTTCTATTTATTCTGTGCCTTTACAGGGACATTACAGTTCATGGCAATGAATGGAAAGCTGCTCTCCCAGCAGCAGCAGTAGCCACACACACCTCTCATTTGGCTGGCTGATGGCAAGGCAAGGTGCCATGTCAGTGTAGAAGTAAAAATCTCTCTGCTCAACCAGCATCTCACCAGACTCCACCCCAGGGTGGCCTTCCCACTCAGTCTGCTGTCCCCTTGGGTTGCTTCCCATCACAAGTCCACCTACCCCAATTTCTCTGCTCTCTAGCTACTAAACAAGGTGACCTACACTTGCTGTTAGGATTTTGGAGTCAGACAAGGGGGAGGAATGAGACCGATGATTAGACGGGCAGATCATTATCTGGACCACTGTCCTCATTAACATGTAACAACCTTCTTCCTTCTGTTATCTCACTACCTGCCCTCTTATACATCCTCTGTCCTCTCCCTAACCCACAACACAAACAACACGAATGTCACCTCCATGTAGCTTTAGTGTCCCACAGTTGGACACTTTCTTGTTCAGGTAGATCTCACTCCCATGTACTTTACTGAGAGGCAGTGAGTTAAAACTTTAAAATTCAGAGCCATCGTTAAGTGTTTGCAATGGGGTCCTTGGGGACAGGAGATCAATGTGTTAGTCGCTCTTGATGGCTGTGGCCAGAAGCTCTTGAATGTGTGCTTCCAGCTCCTACCTCTTCTTTTTTTACCTAACAGTGCAAGTTAAAAAATGCCAGCTGATGCTCACCTCAGCTTTACACAAAAACTGCCCTGTACAAACAGCACCATCTGCACCTCGAGCCCAACCAACACAGCCCTGAGCCGAGGGACAGGACACAAACAGGGCTTTAGAGCTGAGCAGAGCTCCTGGGGGCCAGCCAGCTGCCCAGCTTGTGGGCTCACGTTCCCGCCCAGTTCAAAGGGCTCTTCAGGATCCTCAGCTACAAACACTTTCCAAAAAGGTCATCAGTCAGGGAAAGGCCTACCAGCCCTTCCTTGGAACGTGGGAGGGGACAGTGATTATGGTTATTCAGCTTAAAGCAAGGGAAACACACTCAGAAAAGGAAACAGATGGTATTATTAAAACTATTTACATTTATATTTATACCTAGCTGTTACTATTAGAACTCCCAAATGAACAGCACTAAAAGCAGTGACTGTGATCAATAAAGGACTACAGAAGCAGAGGTTGTGGGTTTAGATGCTCCTGAGGAAGCCCCTGCAGACTCTTGCATGCTTGCAAAGTGATCTAATGAGCTCCTGTTTCTACCAAGAACCAGAACAAAGCAGGTCACGTGGGAAACGTGCTGTGCTGCCAGCACAAGTGACCAGGAGGGCTTCGAGACAGGAGGTGGACACAGCTGGCCCACACAGCCCTCCCTGCAGCCCAGGGGAAAAGGAAACCCAGGGGAAACACGTCCAGCCCGTCTCCCTTCCTGCAACACCTTTGAAGTCCTGGATGTGAACATTGCTGCTCCTTCCCCTTGTACCCTGAGAGTGGCCCTTCAGAAGCCACCAGTGCAAGGGCTCTCCAAACCGCCCACGGGGCCTGGGACACCGCGCGCTTGGCCTGTGACCTCGCAGCGTCCTTCTCCTGCTCTAACATCTCTGATGCAAAACCAGCCCACTTCCACCCACACTGGGATTCATTCCAGCTCACATGGGGTTTTTAAAAATATATTTGCAACTCAAAAATAATGTAAGGGCACTACTTAAAAGGCATCTCAAAAATTAATGTTCAGGCAAAAACGTTCTGAGAAAGTTATGTATGAAATACAACCAGTTACACATTTTGGTGAAAAAAACCCCACCAAAACACAGTTCTGTTGAAACAAAAACATCAATTTCGGCCATATTTGTTTTGAGGAAGTTCTTCCACTGCAAAGATTCGATATGACTCCAAATAAGTCACTTTTTTAAGTCTCAGGTTTTTCCATTCTGCTGGGAATTTTTCTCAGGGCAACTTTTTGAGTTTGGTATTTCTGTTATAGCTCCTTTTAAATTTATATTATTTTGTTTTCCTGATGACTTTCTTTCCCTGAATGATGCAGTGAATTATGAATGGAAAATTATTTGAATATCCTGGCTCTACAATTTAGGTAAAAATAGACTCCGAGGACTAAATAGTTTAGTATCTCCAACAATCTCTGACATTTCCAACAGTAAAATCTTTATTCTCAAGGTTTTTTTCATAATTTTTGAGTTAACATTTCATATGTGGGACATTTTAAATTTGTGTTATTTCTCCTTGAGGCAGAGTGCAGCAAAATATATATAAAAAATTACTCTTTTGGTATCTGATTGTTGCACTTACCAGTCGAAATGGGAT
The DNA here is from genome assembly GCA_013401135.1 of Cettia cetti. Classification (NCBI taxonomy): domain Eukaryota; kingdom Metazoa; phylum Chordata; class Aves; order Passeriformes; family Sylviidae; genus Cettia; species Cettia cetti. The sequence goes on along the minus strand of VZUI01038966.1, from coordinate 62,443 downwards.
ACTCATTTGTATCCATAATTACCGTGGCACTGCCCACATGCAGGATATTATTTAATTCCACATAGACAGTGTCTGTTCTTTTTGTTTTACTGATGAGAAGCTCAACAGCTTTCGCTTCTTCTGTGCAATTTCAGCAGAATGTATTTTGACAAGAGGCAGTAACTGGTCACTGCATTATTTGTAACCAAAGGGGGGCTGCAAGCTCTCCAGGGAATTTCTGTTCAGCAAAGCTCCTGTTTTCCTTATCACATGTCATTGGAAATGTTTATTTTGTTAACACCACCAACACTGATATTTTCAGTGGTCAGTGAAACCAGATTGCAACAGCAACGCTGGGCTGGGATTGGGGCCCCGTTCTCTCTCCTCCCCTCCTTCTCCAAATCTGCTAAAGCTACAAATACTTATTTTTCTTTCTGCAAATATTTGACCCATGTGCCTAAAGATAATTTTAAATAGAGGATTTGGGGCTTTTAAGCCTGCATCAGACAACAAATATGCATAATGTCAGCGACCTCAATTTAGTTTCCAAAATAGCACATAGAGGACTCCCAGATTAAGGGTACAGAGAGCAAGAAGGCTGCTGTTCCTCTGCTTTTCATTTTCAGAGCTTACTTAATTAGAAAGCCATTCTGGAGGGATAAAGCATTAAAAGACTTATGAGTAGCAAGAACTGTTAAAAGCAGATGGAGGCTCAGTAACAGGGAGAGTGAAATTGAGGAACAGAGCTCAGGGATCAAGTGATTTATAGGCAGCAATTTTTGTTTAATTGGAAACAGTAGGAGTTCCTTATTAAGGACCATGTTATTCCCCCCACTAAGCAGATTTCTGCTGGGAAGGCAAAGGAGTAAGCACTGCTCAGATGTCCTCATGCCTCAAGGCCACAGTCCCTCTGCAGCACTCCAGAGTCTGGAGACCTCTCTGCCCTCTGTCAGAATGGCCCTAAGACAGCAGCTGGGAACAGCAGGTTCTCAGGAAGCTCTTTGCCCAGGCCTAGGAAAGGAGTTAACTCTGCATGTGCAGAGAGCACCTAAATGCTCCTTTTTTTCTCCCAGTGACATCAAGGAAGTGCATAAAGGGATGTGCTGACAATGTTAACATTTGAGCTTAATACAGTTTAAGGACAACATTGCTAACCCTGAGATGAAACTGTTCATGTAGACAAGGTTTTCTCTCAGAAGATGTGGGAGTGTGGAATCATTATGGGGAGCCTAAGGGCACTCGATATCTGAGGCGGCACGAGGAACAACATGGCACCAGGTAAACAACAGTGGGAAATGTCTGGGAGAGCTCCCAGTAATGACTCCTGTCCTCAGACAAGGACATCTCTGCATTTTCAAACAATGGTTACTTTCCAGACCGTAAGGGACACCAGGCACACCAATTCCCAGACTCGTTCTCTGCCTCCCTTCCTGAAGGTGATGCTCCTGTAGTCCTTCACACAAGGTCATCAGGCCGATCTCGCCACCCCACGAAGTCTCCATGCTGCTTTGCTGAGAGCAGGGCTGCTGGCCCAGCTCTAGTTTTGCTCCACTATTGCCCCTCTGTCTTCCCATGCCAACAGGCTGCACAGTCCAGACACTCTCCTTGAAAAACATCACCAGCAATCACCTGAAGAGCATCCCAAGGCACGGCGTAGGTCACACAGCCCGTGTTATCTCCCCTTGTACAGACACTTCCCCTCCCACTGCCTCCCTTATCTGCCAGGTTCCAGCTCAGTGTCTCTTCCTATTGAAGCAAAGGTGATTTGCTCTGCCTCCCTGAGGGTACAACAAGTCCCCACATAAATGAGCCCCTTTAATATCTGCTGTCTCAAGGCACTAGACTGTAACCTTGGGGCCTCCATCAATCTGTGTCTCTGCCTTTATTAACTGCAACCTCAATTAAACCAATGGGACCCCGAGGAAACCTGGGGCCTGGGTGCCTGAATTTTAACGTTTATGAGGCAACTCATATCTACCTTCTGTGTAGTAAACCAACATTTGCTCCAACAACTGATTAAAAAGAAATGGTTGGGTGGTGAGATTGCCCATCAGTGCTGCCCAGGTTACCTGTACAGTATCTCTGCTGGAACCTTCTGTCTTAGAGAAGGTGCTTACAGCAAAAGTCTAAACTGGTGATCTTTTCCTACTGACAATTGTATTATTAGAAGCAATTTCAGATCTCTAGTATTTTCTTTAAAGAAATTATTTAAAGAATGAGCTTGTACTGAATTCTCTAGGAGGGTTTTCTTCACAGTAACTTGTTTCCTGTTTCTTCAAAACTACAGCAGTTTATTCTCATGCAAAGCACTGCTCTGTGCCTTGTAAGCTGCATACTCTTCCTGATGATTATTTCATATAACAATTTGCTTTTGTGGATAAAATGCTTTCTTAAGCTGTCAAGTGGCTCTTAGACAACTCCATAAAAGCATGACCTGTGCACCTCATGATGCATATGAATAAAAGAATTCGAGCTAGAATGAACAGGAAAAAAATCCCCTTTCTATGGGCATTTTAAGGGTAGATTCTGAGATTCTTTTTCATCATCACTAGAGTAAGCTATCTTCTGTACTGTAAGCAAAAGAGAATCTGCTCAGTTTCAATGCAGTAAATCCAGAGAAACTCCCCTAAAGTCTCATCTATCAGCAGACACTGCCTTTAGTTTATTGGGGTGGATCCAGGGCAAATAACTCGAGTGACAGAGCTCAAAGAGAGTGTCTTAGCTGGTCCTTTTTTAAAGTGCTGTCCATATTTTGGATACTGCAAAACAAACAAACAACAAAAAAAGTCAGTGCAGCCATTACCTTCTAATAAAAGATGTTTTTTCACTTCCATGATGCCTCCAAGGCAGCCTGTAAACAGGCAGCTGACTGTCCAACAGCACAGGCCCTCCAAGAGTAGCAGTATTGTAATTCTCATCTCAAGAGGTCATGACAGTCCCTTGGAAACTCATTTAAAATGACATCTTGAGGTTACAACAGCAACAATATATTCCAGAAATCTTCCAAACCCCAGATGGACCAGAGAACATGGGACTCAGCCAGCACAAAGGCAGCAGAGCAGAATGTCCCCAATGAGCCATGGAATCTGCAGGGCCACTTAATGTTTATTGTGTTTTGCCTGAAAGTGGTGTTGTCCCACAAAGTGAGAGATTCTGGCTATTTTTGGAAGAGGAGAGAGAAGAAAAGAAAGTTTCAGGTGCTGAAGGCCTCCAGTGTGAGGGCTCAGGAGCTCATGAAGTACAGATCTGAAAAAAGGTGATGGAACCCACAGCACAGCTTTTGGGCCTCACCTGAATTGAACTCTCGATTCAGTTTAACCAAGCACTTTCCAGTCTTTCGTATCCACCTTTCTAATAGGAAATCACAGTGCCTGTGTCAGACTCTTGGCAGGACATCTCTAACAGGCCCCATCAGTGTCACAGGAAATTCCCTGTGAGCACAGAGATTTCTCCTCCAGTACGACAATGAAAAGGAAATAAATAATCTCTTTCTCTGTCTCTCTCCAGTGGCATCACAGTGCTCCTCAAAGCAAAAGGAATAACTCACCCTGTGATTAAGTCTGGCACTTCCTTTCACTGTCATACCCTGCTCTGCCCCGACTCTCGAGCCTGTTTCCAGTAATAAGAGCTCCAAACACACACTGAGGGCTGTGCATCTTGAGACAGCACCTTTCTTAAGGTACACACTCACCATGATTTCCATGTCACTGATAATTGTCAGGGAGCTGCATGGAGGTTTAGAAGCAAGGCATCATTAGCTCAGAAATAATCACATTGATAAAGCCTCTGCTGCACTTTGAAGTTTACCTTGCTCTGACTATATCTCTCCATGCCAGGGGACCTCTGAAGGATGGAGTCCCACTGAAAAGTCTGCTTGGAAAATTACTGAGCATTCAGTCCTTCTCCTAATATCTTGTTAAAAATGAATGTTTTTGACTAGAAAGCAAGCACACTCTGAATAAAGATCAAAGCCTTCGAAGTTTCTTTGAAAATCTTTTCAAGTAGTTGCAGTTTTATAATCCCTTGTAACAGCAAAGGCTATTCCAAAATATTTCCTAGCTCATCAACAACATGAATCTGGCTTCCTCTTTACTATTAGCAGAGATTTTTGCATTGACTGTCCCCAAATAATGAGCCAATTTAGTGACAGACCCATTTTTTTTTTTTTTTAACATAACAGGCTAATGAAAAAGAATCCATTCAGAACCTGGCAGAAGTTGAACAGTGGAGACAGAGCTGCTATCCCTCATTTTCCATCTCCCAGAAAAGATGGCTCAGTATTTTGGCCTTTGTACTTCCAAGTGTCAGGGAAGTTTTGAGGCTGGGTTTAACAATGACAAAAAGCTGAGACCTGGTTCAAACTTATGTGCTGATGTATATGTTCATTATTATCTAATGGCCATCAAATGGAGATGGATCTTTGCTACTGGGGACTGAGTCTGGTAAGTTTATGGCTGCTCTCTGTTTATATCCTGTGACTATCTTCACATCCCTCTACTTTCACTGTCCATATATCCACACTTCTCATTGTTTCATGCTGTATTACACAACATACTTGGGGGTTTTTTAACTTGAGAAGCAAAATTATTGTAGAATTTTAACTGCAATTATTAAAAACTTTAGAGCTTAATGTAAGAGCAACACTGCCCAGTGGTTCAGCCTAATTAAAAATAGCCTGAAGGTTTTTATTTCCTGATACTACAATGAGCTTTAAAGGAAAAAACCCTCCTCTTGGTGTCTGTACTGCTGTTACTGGATTAAGCAGTACTATGCAATAGGAGATTGACTGAGCCATCCTCATGATTAAGTTCAAGGGATTAATATTTCAGTTCAGTTGTTTTTCATTTAAACATTTTCTCCTGAGTTCATATTAACGCTGACTGCTGCAAACTTAGGCAACTCTCTAATTACCCATCAAGTTTAAATGACCCATGCAAGAAAACTTTATTTCAGTGATGTTCAGCAAGCATCCCACAATGCAAAAATCGACATATAAGGTAATTCCATCAAGCCAGATCAACAGGACAAAGCCCATCCCACTGCTGCCCAGAGCAGCTTGAACTCATGCCTGGTAAAGCACATACCCAAAGCTCACTCCAGTCTGCAGGACAGTGATTGGCTTTAATGGGGTTGGGATCTACAGTTTGGATCTACAACCACACAAGTGCAGATGCGAACAGACCAGATGAAGTGAAGGAACTGCTGGCACAAAAGGGCATTAAATTCTTGCTTCTGATCCAGCAGAGATCTGGGGGTAATTGAAATCTGCCTCACAAAGGAGATGTGCAAAAGTTGTGTTTCAGTGGCTCAGAGTTTTCACCTGAAAATCACTCCCTTTTTCAGTTTAAGCAAACTGCAAAGTGTGAAGGAGTCAGGGAAAAGGGACCAGGTTTCTCTTTAAAATCCAAGCCTGCTCCAACAGACAAGAGACAACTTCCCACAGAGAAGGGCAGATGCCTTTCTGACATCCAGACCTTGCTCTCTGTGCACAACCCGATCTGGGTTTCTGTCCAGCACCCGAGCTCCATGAGGAAGGGAAACTGCTGAGGGTGTTTTTTCCTGCTAATGCTTATTCTGGGTGAGGAACTGCCACCCTGCTCATGCTGCAGCCCAAGCAGCCTCACACCCTTGTCTCAGGTGTGGTGGGGTATGTCCAGTGAGGAACTGTGACAAAAAGTGTCACAGGGCCTGTGTATGACACATTTTGGAACACTTTCCATCTTGCCAAGCAGCCAGGCACCTCTTGAGCACATCTCTTAAAGAGACTGCCATTGAGTTCTGTGGTCAGACCTTGCTGTTGCCAGGAAAAGGGATACACTAATTCCTTAGAAGCCATCAGAGACAGGAGGATAAGGAACAGCACAACTTTAAACTTCCTGAGAATCTGTTCCTCTGGTGCCTCCCCCACACCTCAAGTTTACTACAGGAACTGTGAGCTTTTCACTGACATCACTGTGAGCTGGATGCTGTCCCTGGCTTCTCTCCTCCTGAAGTTAATACAGTTCATCAAAGTTCAGTTCACCAGAGGGTCAAGCCTGAGCTGAGATGAATCTCATGGAACTTCACTAAGCCCTATGCTTTTTTTTCCACTGAAAGGCATGCCATCAAAATGCCTAACATGATCCCCCTAGAGCTTCACTTTGTTTTTAATCTGATTTCATTTATGTGTATCACTGTTGGTAGCTTCTCTCTTGGAAAGGCTTTGCACCACACAAAACCTTATTTAAGAAAAAAACGTCTAGCAGTAGAACAAAACCTTCTTCCATTACAAGAACTTATCTTCTTAATGCTCTGTCAGGGTTTTGTTATTATTTTGGTACTTGACATCTTCAAAAGCATTAAAAAGTTCTTGAGAGGTCTTACAGCTTTACAGTGTATTCTCTGATGCCAATTCTGATCACAATCTAGCTGAAGATAAGTTTAATGAACACTACAAAAATAAAGGCCTTTCATAAGTGATCAAGTGATTTGAAGAAGCAAAAGACTACTTTAAAAACACTTGTTTCTCGTTTTAGAGCCCTATTTTAAAATGTGTAGAGTACACATCTCTGTTGAAGATAACAGAAATTCAAATGGAACTTAAGGAGTATTTACTTCAACTGATGGTAGATCAGTATCAGAAATGAATGAGATTATTGACTTGCAAAAACACCTTTTAGAACAATGACTGTAAAATGTCATCTTTTCCCCATCTTGTGGAAATCTACTTAGCATTAGAGAAATGCAGACAGACATTAGATTTAGTGATGGTGAGTGAATAGTAAAGTCATCTGCTACTCTAAATAACAGTAAAAAGATTATTCTAATTAGTTACAGAAGTTCTTCCTAAGAAATTCTTATCACTTATGTTATTTAAACTTTCTTACATATCAATTAGTTTGAAATAATAAGTCTTTAGGCTATCCATTAATTGCAGCACTGTTGGCATGATCTGTATTTAAAATTATGCAATGAAAATTAAGCTGAAGCACCAAGCTGTCTTGGCTAACAAAAAAGATTTCCTCAGCCCTTCGGATAGAGAAGGAGAGATAATGGGGACATTGAATTCACAGGAGAACTCTTTCTCAGTTTACAATTCTCTCCTGTCACACGTTGACAGCAGCTTGAGAATCCCCGTGTTTAACTCGCAGTGTTGCTCTTCCAGCGCGTCCATGTTCCCATCGATGGGCACGGCTGCTCTCAGGCAAAAGGGAAAAGAGCTCCCGTGATTGATGCACAGGAAAGGCAGCACCATGCAGAACCTGGAGGAGAGCTGCTTCAGGAGATTCTGCACAGCATAATTACAGATGCAACAGATGGGGAATTGAAATTGTTAAGTTACCCCTTCAAGAATCAGGGGGAGGCTGTTTGCAGAGGAATATCTGGCCCATGCATCAGGAGAAGACATCAATTTTAATTTCTCCTGCTGTTATGGCTCGAGGCTCTCCAGGAAGCCTCCAACTCACGCTTTTAAGTCTTCCTGTCTGTGCAGAGCAGATCTAAGGACAACTGAATTTCTGTTGTCTGGTCACACTTTGCTTCACAGATACACTGAAGCTACACTTTGGCATTTGTTCCATTCCCTTCGGGCTGGCTCCTGCTGGCACCTGCCAGAGGCACAGCAGGGACTGCCATGGCTGGCATAGCAGCACTGACCAAGGAAGGGAGTCTAAAAAGGGCAGCCATTCCTTGCTAGGTGCTATCTTCCCAAATCCTCCATGCCTGCAGCACAGATGAGTCAAAGATAAAACTCAGCTGGTTCAAACAAATCTTGGGAATGGCATCTTCCTGCCACAGAAATTTGAATAAAAGCAGCTGAAATGATCTGATGGAGAGAACCTTCTTTAAATGAGACCAGCCACTGCAGCTCACTCCTGTCAGCCTCTGCCTGCTCCACCAGCAGCTCCCTGTCTCCTGCATCCTGCAGTTAATTGTACTTTGAAATAAGGAAAGGCAGAGCATCCTCCTACTAATGTTAATGAGCTATAGGGAGGAAACAAGGGTGAATAGTGAGTCAACCCTCTTGTGACAGGTCTGTGTGCATGTGGATGTATAGACACACACACAAAGAAGGGAAGACACCTGAATATTTTCAAGTACATCAATATAATGACTCCCCTGGCATAAACACAGGTCTTGTTGGAAAAAAGATCATGTTACTGAAATATTCGTACAGAACATGCAGTTTGTTCAGGGAGGACAGGTACAAAGAGGATCTTTGGTGAGATATTTGTCAAAGACCTGGGGTTTTTTTTTGTGATCTCCAGCACACTGTGGAGAGGGACCCTGCCCAGGGTCTCTGGGCAATGTCAGAATAGGACAGGAAAACACTCTAGGCAGTCTGACAGATGGCTGGGTGGTGAAGCTTTACTTACTTGCCCAGTAAACTTTTCAAGAAAGAATTCAGCAGGGCACAGAATATTTCAACTTCTGAGCAGGCAACATCCACATTTACAGTATGTCCTCTCTACTGGTGATTGGGTGAGAAAACAGACACCTCTTCCCAAAAAGGATGTGGACCTGTGAGCAGGCTTACTGCTTTTCCACAATTAATTCCTGCAGTAGCCAGCAGAGAAGACCTTGGCCTGTGTAAATCCTCAAACATGGTATATATCACTGAATTAAATCTGCTTATGAGTTGCAACCATTACAAGGCAGCTGATATTACAAGAAATTAACTCCAGTCTAAGGAAAAAAGATCACTTCAAAAGTAAAAAAGCTAAGCAATAATTTAAAAATTGGAATTCATTTTCAACCAATTAGTATTTTCAAGTGGGAGCTGCAGTAGTGCCTGTCTGAATACAAATGGGAATGAAGGGTACTCCAGGCCAAGAGGAGGCGTTAACACTGACATGGAACTGGGGAGAAGTCAATGCAGAATTTATTCCTTCATGGCATGGAAAGCACGAGCCCCTGCTTGGAATTACAATGATCCCCCAACAGAAAAGACTGACAGTGAGTTATCATTCCCAGGAGCTCCTACAGTTTCCATGCTACTTGGCATTACAGGCTGCTCTCTCCCACCTCCAGCAGCATCCAAGCTATGTGGTGTGAAATAGATTACTGAATTAACAGGGAAACAATTCATTGCTGCAAATCAATCCCATCAGGAGTAGCAATTTCTGAAACTCGACCTCTGCTCTGGAAACTGAACCTGCAAAATTTTCAGCAGAAAGGAGCACTTTGAGAGCAGAAATACTACACTGAGATCTCACCCACCTATATAACACTGCAGAATAAACCTGATCCAAACATTTACTAATAGAAATAACCTCAAGGAGGACCACAGATAACTGTAAGCTGTTTCTAGAAATGCTAACCTTCGGTTTCAGCAGGCTGTGAAGTAATTTTTGCCCTATAAGCGCCACACCATATGTTTTGTTCAGGCATTAACACCTCCTTTGTGAAAATAAAGCTGTCAGGATAAGAGGCAGCACGGTGCAGCATCATCCCCACAGGCCATGCAGTAGCTCAACCTGGAGGCTGAAGTTGTACTGTGCAGAATTCTGGATGTGTGCAACAGCTGCCAAAAGACTTAGAAAATAACAGGTTTAGGAAAAAGGACAGCTTGATCCTAGACAACACTTGCATATGGCTGAAGCCTCACTGAAAAACTCTCCCATGCACTTAAGTGTCCCTTTGAAACACACCTTAAAGGATGAGAGGAGTGCAGCAGTAGCTTTTAGATCCTACTTTTTAGACTTCTTAAAAGCCATTCCTACCCAGCAAAAAATCCTAGTGCAAAAGCACAGAATAATATAAAAAAAGGCTGCAGGTTCAGACTTTTAAGTCAACATTCTTTCCTTCCTGTTTCAAAATTTTATCTACTGACAAACAAAATTGTGAACTATCTGGGTGTTCTTCCTGTAGCTGTCTAACATTTAGTCACTTGAGGGTTCAAACAGCTTCTGAATGATGCTGTAATTTAGGTAATTTCTCTGGATTTCTGCATAGCTATTAGCATGGCTTAGAAGGATTCTGTGCCTCTCCTGCACAGAAATATTCTCTAAGGTGATCTGTTTTTTTCAGCCCAAAGCCAGTGGTTTATTCCACCAGAGCAAGAGCTGAGATATTCCTTTTGGGCCTGCAGGAAAAACTTACTCCCTTCTTCTGCCCTGCCTAGTCTCCCTTATCCTGGTACTTCACAGCATCCCAAATGCCTTGTCCTGTGTATGTAACAGTGAGAGCTTAGAAGAGAAAGGGGTTAAAAGAAAAAAAATAAAGTTTCTTCACATCACATCATTCTCATGTTTGCTTTGGTGTGATGGATTCCTTTGCCCCATTTTGGAGCTCCCTGAGTACTCAGTGCCAATCCATTCTGTTTCCCAGTTTTTGTGCACAGTGGGGTGCACTGAATGACAATTCCCCCATGCAGAGATTCTCCTAAACCCCTACACAGTCCATAAGGCTGAAGTCCTGAGAGCAGGATGAAGCCAAGCAAAGAGTAACTCCAGTAGTGTAATCAGGAGTTACTCTTCACTAGAGGAGGTTCTTCTCTGATTTCCTTTTAACTGTACAGGAGCAATTGGATTTGCCTGGGTTCCCAGTATCCTCCCAAAATATCCTAACTTGACCTAGGCATGTGATAAAAGGTTGGCCTCAAATTATTTAAAATGTAAGTGATCTATGGTAAGAACAGAGTTAAAACAATTTCTTCTGGGGTTTTTTTTGTTTTTTTTTTTTTGTTTTTTTTTTTGTTTTTTTTTGTTTTTTTGGGTTTTTTTTGGTTTTTTTTTCAAATGTTCAGTGAGCTGCTTCAAGGCAGCTCATCTCTATTCCCATCCTCCTGCTTTTCAGGAAAGGAAGACAGCACATCCCTCAGGAACAGAAATCAATATTCTCTTGTCACTTAAACACAAACAACAAAGAAATCCCAGACCCCTAGTGAGCAATTGCAGTTTAATTTTGCCAACTTCAGTAAGTCACTCTTTTGAATACTGTGGAGGTGCCAACATATTCATTATGGGCTCTGCTTTCTTTTGTCACAACCCATGTGCTCAGGAAACACATGTTCAGTTCCCTTGCCTGTGTCCAAAAGGAAAACAGCACTCATGAAGTCAAGGCCCCACCTCACAGTTTAAATCTCTAACCCTGCCACAATAAGGGAACTAAACAATACTGGCAATTATGTTATTTTTAACAAGCATTTGAGAAAAATGCTCACTTCTTATACAACAGTAAAAACCTTTAAATAAACTGTAATGATGTGAATCGATACATGAGGAATATGTTGGGGTCTGTGTGAGCAGAAGCAGGCGATTCACAGAAAGAAAAGCCTGACAAATCAAATTACAGTAATTTCGTAAGTCCAAGCTAGCACTTGCATTTCTGTAAAGCATAGGACTCAATCTGTGTTGTGCAAGGCACAGATCAAACACTCAGAGTTGGTTCCTTCTTCTTTGCCAGTGCATGCCCATAGAGAGAGACATGATCAGTATTTAAAAAACCAAACAACACCCCCAGACAGGCTAAGAAAACAAATACAGCCCTCACTGAGAACTGTGGCAGTTCTCTCCCCAAACAAGCAAAGCATATCAAAGCAATCCAGAAGAAAGCAGTAGAAGATGAAATAATAAATAAAAATACAAAGCAAGTGGGATCCCCTGATTTAGTGACAAAGTTGTGTGGCTTATTGCTACGCCCTTGGCAGTGAGAGCCCAAGCCCTCCTGGCATGGCTGTGCTTGCAGGAGGGTACATAATCATGTCTCCTGATAGCAGACTTCATTCCACCACCATCTTTATAATACTTCATTCTATCACCATCTTAGCCTTTGATTAGCCCTTCCATAAAGCAACGAAGAAAACTCCCTTACTTTAATCTACATTCATCTTTCCTCCAGGCTTTGCCTGCCTTCCCTCAATTGTCTTCTGTTCTCTTCCTCCTCCCTGAAAAACTCACTCTCTTACCTTTAAGTCTTCCTCTTTAGCTTCACTAATCCTGTTTTACTGATCCCCATTCATCAATTCTTTCTCTTTGTACCCCAATTCCTCCTTCTGCTGTGATGCCCTGGTTAATCCCTTCTTTATCCCGTACTCTGGTGTTCCAGATGACAAATTCTTAATTTATCTACTTGGTAAGCTTAATCTTCAGAGGTACCCAGAATTCCTACCTTCAACACCTTTTCCCCTCCTCCCACTTCTACATTCAAATGCTCTCAATTCCTACCCCCACATTAATCAACCCTCTTTATTTCTTCAGAGAGAAATTTCACAGTGCCTGGTGTTCTGATCTGAGAGTACTGCAGCTACTGTGAGCAGAGAACAGAGGATATTCCCATGACCCAAAGGGCTGTGGCAAGAAAGCTGGGACAATCATGCTGTTACACAGAGCCCCTGATGGCTGCACTGAGGTGGGGCAGAAGCAGCAATAAATAAAACAGGCAGGGAGGCAATGGGGTGGGGTATGATCCGAAGAAGGCACAAATCGCTGTCGCGGTATCGAAGGGATGTAATGGGCAGTGGCAGCTCATGTTATGCAGCTAGCAGGTCATAATCAGGGCCAGAGTTGCTCAGAGATTTCAGAAAAACCACCAGGCAGTTAATTGTGGATGATCCTAACTTGGTTTTGACATGTAAAATGAAAACAACATCAGCATTACTGGATAAAAAGGGGAATTTTTCACTCACTTTCACTATAGTCTCATATTCCATTTCTACTTCTGTTTTTCCTCTACTTCTTGTTCTTCTATGCTCTTTAAAACAAAACCAAGGATCATTTTAATTTGAGGTGATTAACAATTACTCTAAGCTGAAATGACATAATTCTGTGCATTACAGTAAAGCAACATCTCTTTAATCTATGCACTTAATGAAAAACAAAAGATTACTTCATGCTTCTGTGTGCCGGCTCATTAATATTTGACTAGGTACATATTAGTCAGAGAAACAGTCTATTTGTCACAACCTGTCACTCCATGCTACAAGAGGACAAAATTCCAACTGTGTTATGAGGGAGATCCAGCTTTAGTTAAAGTTGCAGCTTAAGCAGGTTGCAAGAAGTGTCACTTTTTTTCTGGGAAAGGGAAGGAAGTGTCTGAAGGGAAAAATGAGCATGAGCCATGCCACCTGAAGTATGTGCTGGAAGAGATACCCCTGGCTTTAGACTGTGATCATGCCAAATGTCATGAACTCAGGGCAGTTTGGATGGAAAACCTCCAAGGACGTCCCCAAGTGCTTACAGGAGTGGTGCTGCTCCAGCCACTTCCCTTGGAGTCAGTCTTGCACGAGTGCCTGCGCAGGAAATGTGTGGGACACACTGCTCATGGAGGTGTTACCACTGTTCTCTCGCCTTCATCCCAAGCTGGTGTTTATCTCTGGAGCTGAAACTTGTGTTTGGCAGTTCAGGGAGCAGCAGGACTGTCAGATTGTCCTGGAACCATGGCATGCTCCAGGACTGTCACATTGTCCTGAAGCCCCTGACATACTCCGAGGTGCTCAGAGCCGACTCACTGGGACAGCATCACACACCACTCTGAGCACCCTCTCGCTCAGAGGGGTCTAAGGTCTGGAGCAGAGAAGCCCTCAAGGTAATCCAGTAGCAACCAAAAAGACACATTTGTTCCTTAGTTTTTGCAGTTTCTAGAAAATGGCTGTGAAATTACAGGAAGTGAAAAAAATGGGTGACTTTTTGGTTGTTGTTAAGTGCAGTCCTTAAACAGCACTGTCCTGCCATTTTCAAGTGGCTGCAGCATGTCCCCTTCTCTGTTGTGTGAAATTGTTGTGGTAACTGTCTTGTCTTACTCTAAAATCAGTGTTATTTCAGCATTAAGTGATTTATTGCTCCATATGGTAGCAATTGCATTAGTCTATCAATGAACTCGGTTCTGTTTGCACAAGTTAAATCACAGCTGTCATGACATGGTTGGTGCCACCAAAATCTTGACACTTCCTACATTATACACATTATCATGTATTTTGGACAGCATTGTATCTGCATTGTCCAGGAGCCAGAGCTGCAGTGGCATCCCCTGTCACATGCAGGTGACACACAGGTGACAGCCAGCCATGGGATAATTGCATGTGAGCTCACTGAGGTAACCTGGGCTTTGTCTTAGGTGTCAGGTTTGTTATGAATGAGACTGAAAATGGAAACCTTTAAAAAGAAATACAAACAGACAATAACACGAAATAAAGCTTCTCATTTAAATGTAAAGATGAAATAGCCTAGAAAGCGAGGTAGTACTTTTAATATTTGTTACAAAACATTTCCTCTCAAAGCATTTTCTTTAACTGAATACAATTATTAAGTCACTTCCTTGATAATGGGTGAAGAAGCAGAATAATATGTCTGAGCAATGCGTCCTCATTTTACTTCCATGCAGATTTATAAATGCCTTCTAATTGAGTCACAATGCAGGCAGAAAATACCATTAGCTAACAGCTGGCTGGATTTGACTGAAATGCTGTGTAAGGGAACCTATGCCACCTTCTTATGTTGTGTTGCAGCAAATGAATGAAATGAATTCTATTTATTTTCTCCTTGAAGTCTTTCTCACTGTGGCAGCAGTGGGCTGTAAAGCTACGGCATTAACACTGACACAAAGGGTGTTAGGAGATACATGTGGGGCATAAGATGCTCAGGAAATGGGTGCCAGTGGCTGTGGCAGCTTGCACCATCTTGACATGCAAAGTGAACCTAAAATATTAGCTGAGGAAGCAGAAGGTGACAGTTTGTAGCAGAAAAAAAAATAGCAGCAAAGAAGGTGAAATGTAAAGTGAAATAAGAAAGCTATTTTGTTTGCACAGTTCCTTATCGCTCCTCCTGATGCACTTCATTTTTCTGCCCCTTTTATCTATGTACTTCACTGGTTCTATGCTCCCACTGACAGACAAATCAGATAAAGCAACTCACAGAAAATTGGCAATTTTTACAAAATTACATGCAAGTTTGCAGCACACAAACATTTTGTTGCTGGGGATGTTTGCCTAGTTACTTCAGTGAGGTTTGTAACTACTGAAAGCAGGTTAAGATTTGATTAAAAATTCCCTTAAAACCAGTCTTGGAAAACATTACTAAGCATCCTCTTGCTAAATTTCTTTGTTTGTGCAACATTAATACTTTTCCTTTCTTTTGGCACCATTTTTAGCCAGCCTCCCTGTTAAAGGGCACATTTTGGTTTGGGAAAAGGTCTGTGTGCTTTGTGTGTTGTGCTCACACACCAGGATCTGGGTGAGGCACACATCTGCCAATATCCAGACTTTACCTACCTGCAGGATGAACATCAGAAATAAGTAAACATTTCAACAAAAGCAACATTCAAAAATGGTAACAAACCCCCCTCTACTTAACCAAACTGAGGATTTTTCCCCTTGATTATTTATCAAAACACAGTCCATGGAAAGTAACAGAGATATCTGGGTAGCATGAATTCCACAGGCAGAGGAAATGACAGGGTTACCAGCCACAACCACTTAGCTGTGAGCAGGGAATGCACCAGTCAAAGCCTCTCTTTTTTTCCTGAGCTTTTAAAATATAGGCTGTGCACTTGCACCGCTGGGATGCTCCTGATCCAAGTGATGGCAGTGCAGCAGACTTATGTCAGATATTTACCACAGGGGTGCTCACTAGTTTGGGAGCTCCAGGCATGGCCTTGCAGCATAAAAAAGAGAAAGTCAGAGAGAAACACAGGGATTAAAACAAACACTGAATATTTCAAGCTCTTTTCTATTCTGATAGTCATGACTGTACTTGCAAAATTGCCTGGTTTGGAAAATGCCTGAGAAACTTCTTGATTCCTGTGTGAGCAGAACCTTTCTGTTTGTACAGACATTGCATTAAGCAGCTCTTTGTGAAATCTCTAACACAGAGGTAATAAAACACAGAAAATGCATACACTTTCCCAAGTTATAAAGCAGCCATATATCTGTTGCCTTTATTAGTGCTGAGACAACATTTTAGGGAAGACACACACAGAAAGCAGACTGTAGAACACTGATGACAAGGGGGAGTGTTAAAACACTATCTGCCATTCATAGTCATTGTCTACCTAATGCTGGTTTCCCAGAAGCTTTCTGGAGACACCAGAAAGTCCAGAAATCATTCCAGTAAATGTTTAAGCTTTTAAAATATTGAAACTGAATATAATCTGTTTTATCTGATGGTCCTGGACATGTCCTCACCTGTGCAAAGGGCCACAAACAAAGCTGCACTTTCTATTTCTGGTTTCTAAGCTGCCATGAAAAGCTGTGCTGTGTTCTCAGTTCTTGTACCATTACTGTAAAGAACTACTGCCATAATTAGAATTGGGATTTCTCTTCTTGCTGGCACATAGAAATGGGCCATAGAACCTTGTGAGTCCCCACAATAAATTGTGTTCCAATCAACTCCTGTTAGAGTGACTGTTCTTCACAATTACCCATTAATGAACCTTTAAAACCACAATGAAGACGTGTCTCAGGGAGAAGAAAAAGGAAATGGTGCTTATCCACAAGAGCTGCCTCACAGCACATGGTTTGGTTCCCTCAATAATTCACACACCTCTCAGCTGTTCAGCCACTCACACGTGGTGCTCTGGCTCTGCCTCTGGCAGACACCTGCAGGGTTTTCTGAGACCACAGGAGCACAAAGCTACCATGCTAAAGAGAGCAAGAAAGATTTTTAAGAGTGGTTTGAGGGGAAATAGAAAGTTTTAAGCAATGGTGCAATCAAAGTGACATAAGACTTTGAGAAATGAAACATTGCTGCCTAGTGCCTTCTCCTTTTTCTGCGCTATATTGCTCTCACCAAAGGATACTTCTCTGGGTGGAACTCTTCTGAAACTCTGGCCAGCTGAAGGAGAAGCAAGTGTTCACTGGACACTAAACTGGGGAAAAGCCCAAGCCCCCTGGAAAACAGCACATTTCTCTCCAATGTAGCAAAACTTCCTTGTTCTTTATGGAAGCAGCCCTGGCCTAAATTCCTAAACCATGACTCCTTTTCAAGCTTTGTTTCCAGCTGTGTTGTGTGCTGTGGAGTTCATCTTCAATACAATGTACCAGATGTGCTAGGCTCTTTTTCTGTAGATATCTACAAACAGAAGATGAATTGCCAGACCAAGAAAACAGAAAAGCCAGGGGCAGGGGATGTGCCTTCCTGTGGGCGTCACCTACAACAGGGTGGCACAGACAATTAGGACAAAATCTACCTCATGGCAACATGGAAACAGTACAAAACATTTAAGGCAGTTTTATTCTCATCTCCCCTGAGCCAGAAAAGATCCTTCACATCCCTACCACAGAGACAGCACGGATCTAGGTTTGTTTATTGATTGATCCAAGATTGACTGTGTAGTAGGCAGAGGAAGAAATGTAGGCAGAAGAGCTTGGTCCTGGCTTTGATCTCATTCAGCAAAACAGTTTAAAAAAAAAATCAGATTAACTCTACTGCATGTCAGTGAAAATCACTGGTTTAACAGCAGCATGTGTGGAACCCACTCCTGTGCAATTCCACACTTAAGTTACACACACAGAATCCAACTGCAGCAAGAACAGTCTTCAGATGCACTCCTGTTTCTCATCCTGGTCAAAGAACTTTCCCATTCCTGTTTCCTACTGATTACTTTAGATATAACCTTTTCAAAAAAAACCCAACTGGAATTACAGAGCAGCTTTATGAATGCCAGAAGATTAAGTCAGAATATCCATCTTTCAGCTTAAAACAAAACCCCCAAACCTCAATACAGGGTCCAAGCAGAGCATCACTGAAATTCTGTGTCTGTACAAATTATTTTATCACCTTTACAATATGTGGCATAACATTTACTAACTTGCAAGCTAAACAGAGATCAAGAGAATGGACTTTATTTTTCAGAAATGTATTTCCATTAATACAATGAATGTTAGACACAAAAAGTCCAATCTGTGACTCTTACCCAGAGTTTGTGTTCCTCTGGTCCAGCAGGAAGAGTTAACGCCTTGTGGTTATGAGGCCACCAGATTTTTGTGAATATCTCATTGTAGGATGTGAATTGAAAGTCTCGAAGGTTTACTCATTTCGAGCACAGGTTTACTTCACCAAAGTCAGTGTGAATTTTGCTATTGATACCAGTCAAAGCCTATTAAAAGTTCCCTCCCCATTCCAAGAGTGCTTTTGGCACATTGCCTTAGTCTGAGAGGTAGCTCAGCAACCCCTGTGAATCAGCTACTCATCAAAGGAGTAAAAATTACTCCAAAATTTGAAAGAGTGCAAGGGGAGCCAATATTTCTACAGCTAATCCAGTACAGCAGGTTGGCAAGGCATATTAGGGCAGTTTTGACAGCAGGCATTCCAATCTGGTCAACTAAAGGGAATGAAGGAATCAGAGGGACTTAGATTACCACTGGGAGCAGGCTAAAGAAAGAAAGACACCATAGAAGCATTTTGTATTTTCACTGTTATTATTTAGTAAGCACTAAAATAAGCAAAGTCAAGAGTTCTCTCCCTGGCCATGGTGACACGGCCAGTGAGCTCCAGGAGCTGCTCCCCTGTGTGATAATGAAACCTTTTTGTTGCCCTACAAAGGCCCCGTTGCTCGAAAGCTCGAGTGCCAAGGCTGCTGTGCAGAAAACCCTCAGTGTTCCCAGGAGCTGCTTCATCACAGGACAGCACTCAGCTGTCTCATTCCTGTTCCTGCAGGAACCTGCATTACTGAGGACACCTCTCCCCTTGGAAAGCCTTGGAATATCTAGAGACAAATTCCAATATTCCTTTGATACAGATGAAGGCTCTCAATATTTCATGGTAAGCAGTGACAGGATGAGGCAAGAAATACTGAATTCTCACTCAGCCTTTGAACTCTGAGTGTTACAAAGGCATTTATGTATGTACATGTACAAAAACATAGCAAGGACCAGGGAGGACCACTGTCCTCTGAGGTGAACTGGAAAACAAAGAGAAATCAGCTTAGCTCCACCTTAAACCCTGCCTTCTGTCCACACAGCGCTTCAATTTATAATAAGGTATCCGGTACCCAAAGCTGGAGCTGCTTGTCTGATGGCTGAGCTAAGCATGAGCTAACCCAGTTATTTCTGCAAGAACACAGCCTGCAGCAGTGTCCTGCCATGGCTCCCCCTTCCCTGTGTCCTCAGAGTAAGCAGGTCACAGGGAGGAAAGCCTGAAAGCTTCCCAGTGAAATGTATTCATTGCCCCAATTCAGCAAACGTTCCACTGCATTTCATTGCTTTAGAGTGGGAATATGGATTGTGAAAGAAAATGATCTTCAGGGGATGCAAAGGACCTGCTCCTCTGATCCTGATGGTGAGACAGAATCACAGAACAGTTTGAGTTGGAAGGGAGCTCTGGAGATCACCCAATCCAGCATCCCTTCCAAGGCTGGGGCACCTGGAGCAGGTGACACAGGAATGTGTCCAGGTGGGTTTGGGATGTCTCCAGAGAGGGAGACTCCACAGCCTCTCTGGGAGCTGTTCCAGTGCTCTGCACCATCAATGTAAAGAAGTTCTGCCTCCCATTGAGGTGAAGCTTCTTGTGTTTCAGTTCATGGCCATTGCTGCTCATCCTGTCACTGGGCACTGCTGAAAAGAATCTGGCACCTTCCTTGGCAGCTCTCTGAGATATTTACACAGATTCATGTGATTCCCTCTCAGTCTTCTCCAGACTAAACAGGCCCAGTCTCTCCTCAAAACAGACCCCTCATCATCTTTGTGGTCTCCACTGGACCCTCTCCAGTAGCTCCTTGTCTCAGAAATTGCCTTTCTGGAAATGATACTCCAAATGGGAGGACTGCAAATTAAACAGAATTCTCATCCTGTCCCAAAATGTTGTTCTAAATCACACCAGCACCTATTCAAAGGGATTCCAGTAACATCTCTGGAAAGATTATGTACAAATGCCAGAGAAACTGAGATAAGCATCAGGCTGAGAATGGACATCTCATTGATTCAGCACCTCACACAAATTAAATAGTTTAGTTGTCTTATCCCACAAACTGATTTCCCTTGCAACTTTCCCCAACTCATTTCACTGCCAAGGTCTCAACTCTCCCATCTGCAAAACGGCATGAAATACAAACTAGTGGTTGAAAGCAAAAGCATGGTCTTGTCTTACAGACAGGCATGATAGCTGAGGCAGTTTTAGGGCCTTCTCTGTATTAAAATAGCAGATTGCATCGTTTTCTCTGCAGTAAAAGGAGCTTTATTTCCTAAGAACGTTCAAAATCCAAATCCTTACCCTAATGAAGTGTCAGATGAAAGGATCTTCTTCACAAACACATCAAGAAAATGTCATCTCCCCAAAATTTCATTAAACATTAAATGACTGTGAATTAACAAACAAAAAATGTTGATTTTTTTGACAAATTGCTGTTAGTTCCATTTACTTGCTAAGACAGAGTACATATGACAATTAGTTCTTCAAATGACTACATGGGGGAAATCCCTTCTGTCCTGATGCTCTGCACTCTATGATAAGCTTGTTTGTTTCTAAGAGCAGATTTTCAGCTTCATTCCTTTCTGAAACCAAAGTTAGCCTCAGACAGATAATGGAGCTGCTGCAAATAAACCCAAGATGTCTTAACATCAATTTGGTGAATGGAAAATCCTGCTTATTTTGAACTAATGTGGTAGAGCAGTGCCTGTTTAACATCAATTCGCAGCAGACTATTTCCTATTTATTGCTAATTAAAATCACGGATTTCCTGTTCCAAACAGCATATAAGCCTGAAAAATTAGCTCCAACCCAGTGTGCTATTGACTCAGCTGGGGCATTAGATCTAGATTTACCACCTCATTCCGAGGTTTATAAGAACAGCTACTCTCAGGAATGACAAATCAGCCAGAAGGAGGTCAGGTGTGGAGGGAAACCAGGAGGCAATGGCTGAGATTTGTCTTCTCCAGGTTCTGGAGTGCAGAATGGCTCAGCTGTGCTTTCTCCCCAGCCTGAGGCACCAAGAACCCACAGAGTGGAACTCTCCCTTGGCACATTCAATCTGAGGACCACCCAGCCTTTCTGCCTTAATTCCAGCCCTTTCCGGCCTTGCAGAGAATAATACTCCAGCTGTGTGCCAAGGGGATATCTGCAGGTGCCATCTGGGCTTAACTTTATCCACCCACACTTCTCTTGTCAGGTCCATACAAAAATGTTTTCAACTGATAGTGCTGGGCAGAAACAGGTCAATTCTTTCTCTTCTGGAACACAGTTCAGCCAGGAAAGCACACAAGCTTGGGAACAGCTATGAAAAATGGAAATATTGGAGTGGTCCTGAATTAAGGATGATCCCACCCAATGCTTTCAGTACATTGCTCCAGAGCATTCACATCCCTGAGATTTGAGACTGCTTGAACTGCTGAGTTCCCAGGAAAGCAGCACCTGCTGGGCTCCATTGTGATCATACCAAACTTCCGGAGGATACAGAGAAGGATTGTGCCATCCCCATCTCCCTAATCCACATAAACTGACAGAAGCTGCACTTACAGCAGGAAAATGCTTATTAATAAATCAACCTTTCTTTTTTTTTTCCTCCTCCAAAAATCTTTCCCTCATTCCCACATCAAAAGCCTGAAATCTGCTCAGGCTCATCTTAGGGTGATTTAATCAATCACAGCAGCCCAGACGGCATTTTCTGCCAGCAGTCTGAGTTTAGGACACCACAAGTGTCAAAAGTGACATAGAAAGGTAAAAGCCCTCTGGGAAGGATCCCTGCAGACCTCAGGACAGGCATCTCTCCAGAGCTTTGGCAAACAAGGTGCCAACAAATGCTTCTTTATTGGCACCAAATCCACCAAAGCCTCAGTGAGACAGAGATACACCTCCTTTAAAGTTATATTTCATGCACCCAGATAAGATAGTTATGAGCACTGCACATATGCACACTTTTAAATTCCAACCATTAACTGCTATGAAAAATAACTCCAACTTTTGTTAATGTTATCCTTTGTTTTTTGATTTTTTGAAAGATGTCGAAGATCATTCTGGAGGATCTGGTCTGGAGGTAACGTTCAAAAGCAATTATTAGTGTCCGACTTTGTTACTAGCATTTTCTTTGACACTCCAAAAATACTTATTAAAAAAGTTTTCCCAGTCTGAATCGTACAATTTCTTAGATTGTTTGTTTTTAAACAGCTCTTGGTGATAGTAGTAACATTGCAAAAACCAGAATAGGTGTATAATTAATGAAATAATTGTCTTGAATGTATATTCACTGTGTTTAATAAGGGAGAAGTACTTCAAGTTGTCTTTCATTGTACAGCTGCCTAATTCCTACTCAAATATTTATATAATTCTTTTGGTTGAAAACTTGTGTTTAAGAAGCAAATGGGCAGGGACTCTGTAAGAGGCCCCTGCAGAAGCAGCCAAGGATTTTAGGCTCTCTGTTCCTGCACTGAGCTACTGCAAATTCATGAACATTATCATTTCTTGAAGAGATGGAGTCCTGCTAATACCTGGAAAAATACAAGGAGGCTGAAATGCTCTTGTATTTCAAATTGACTCAAGGCCCAGATTTTTTACAGATGGAGGAATTCAGTTCAAATTTATGGATGACTTAAATTGGTGTGGCTAAAGCAGACAGCATCCTTAGCAATCCTCCCTTTCTCTCCCCAAGATGATGACATTCTTGCAGCCATGGCTGAGCAAATTCTGTATCTGCTTGTTCGCTGCTGTAGCTTAAATTAATTAAGTGCATGAATATAATCTGCTGCCAAGTGGAATTTACTTTAACAGGCAGGACCACAAATAAGGAAAAGAGTTGGGGTTACTTATCTCACTGAAGGGGAGGGAAAGGCAGAAAGCTGAGGTGAGTGCTGGACCCAGCTTGCTTGGGACACAGTTCTCTGAGAATCAGAGAACCAGAACCCAGAGACTGTTGATCACTTCTGACCAAAAAGCATCATTTTGGTTCCCTTCAGTCTCATTTATTCCAGCAATTCAACCTGCTTGCCTGGCAAGCTGATGAAACCAGCAGTGTTGATACTGTCAAAAAGGGAATTATGAGATGATGGGGGCAGTTCCCTCCCCCGGGGGCAAACCTTTGTCCTGCTGGAGAAGGGCTGGAAGTCTGAAACTGTTTAGTGACAGCTTCCCCCAGGCTCTGGGGAGCTGCCCAAGCTGGGGTCAGTTCTGAGCTGCTCAGCAGTACAAAGCATTGACAACATGCAGAAATAACGGGAAGTGATGTGAATGCAAGCAAATACCTGCAGTAACACTTATTCTATCTGCATTTCTTATTAAAAGAATGCAATCAAATTAATAATGAGAAATATAAATATTAATGCGTTGATATTTAGATGATAAAACGTAGTTTTGTTGTTCAGAGAACTAAGCTGCTCCCTTTTTCTGCTGGCTTGAAACAGCTCTTTGTTTATCTTCATCTTGTTTTCCAACATAACTTATTTATTTACAGCATGTCAAGGGAGAAACCTAATTCCTAAGAACATTTTCCAATTAACTTTCCTAATTAAAAGTAGAAGTTAGACTCAATTGGTTTGTAAATAGCATTATCTAAACCCCCAAAATGAATAGGTTCTGGGAAATGACTGAGAATACACCTATACAAGCATGATCAGAAACATTCCCCATCTTCCCACTCCAAGTGTTACAGACGTTGTCTGGCACTGTGAACCTCTGCTCCTTTCCTGCCTCATTTGGAAACAATGACATTTGCTCCCAAAGTCTGTAACATTATTAGGGAATTGCTGCTCCCTTTAGTTCCTGTTAGACAGCACTCACATGGAAGTTTGCACTTCCAGCTATGGGCTTTAATGAGTTTGGAGCTCTGCTCTGAATATGAATCCGTAACCAGAGTCTCCTCTGAATATGAATCTGTAACCAGATCCAACTTCATGAATTTCTGCAAGAATCCAGCAATATCCCAGGAAATGCCTGCTGCTGCACTGATTCAAACCTCTGCCATTCAGACTGAGAACTTTAGAAAGCATTCAAAATTTCAGCAGGGACCATGATTTTGTCTTGACTCCCCTTAATGAAGTTTGTGTAAGGCTTTCAAATTCTTTGAACTTAAACCAGACAGAGGAATTGGAACCTAGAGGTCACACTGTCATGTCTGACTTGGTTAGAAACAAACTCACCCCACTGAATAGTTCACAAGAACTGGGAAAATATTTAAATCCAAGAAAGTTAAATAAGATGATTGCAAACCACTTTAAAGCCCTGAAATTACTTATTTCCCCAGCGCATTTATGGCAGTGAATAACCACACTCTTTGTGGATGCAAGAGCATTTTACATCTAAAAATAACTTACACTGTGCACTGATCACAAATCTAGATATACCCAAGGCAGCCTGGAGTCACAGATCAATTTATAATACTTATGTAAAATAAAAAATAAAATAAGCTTAAAGCAAAATTAGATGTTCTACTTGCTCCATATATCATGGACATATGCCATGAGTTATTGCAAACTTTCTGTGAGACACACTAATTTAGATGAATGTACTTAGCAGTTTCAGTACTAAAAATACAATTTTTTCTCTTCTACTGAAAATACATGGGAATATATTTCCCATATATTTAGCAGGTATAAACACCCCTGGCTACCCTCTGCTCACATCCTGACCATCTTACAACAGCTTCACACACACTTCTAAGTAGCACTTTCCCTGCTTTAGTACTAGAGAAACACATAAATGCTTTGATGTATTTGCTGTGCAAGAAGAGTAGTTTCTATGCTCCCCTAAAATGCTTTCAGCAATAATAATGATAATAATAATAAAAATAATGACGAAACAAGTCATAAACTCCAGTAGGGCCTGGCTGTAACTGGAGAAACCAAATGACTCTGGATTTTGAAGACAATTAATCCCCACATGTTTTAAATTAATGTGCTTGTGTGCAGACAGCAGCATTGTATTCTGATTTTGTCGTGGCGTTTTTAACCGCATGAGTCACAGCTTGGGAAGGCAGCTGAGGAAACCTGATGGCTTCCATGCTCCACAGCATTTCCTTGTGTCAGAGGAAAAATGCTGCTTCTGTTCAGCACAAGGTACAAAGGAAGCTCTCTGCTGGAGGTTTGGCATGTGTTAAATTCATTTTGCAGATAGCATGGAACCTGGGAATCCATAAATCTGCCTTTCCCCTTTCTTGTCTTCCATACAGGGGAAACTCTGACTTCATTGTTAATGTAGTCAACTAGGAAAACTTGAGTAGACCACAAAACTCCTTTCTGGGATTGGTGGTTTCAAAAGAGGACTGGGAACCATCAGACCTGGATTCTAATTCTGTCATGCAGATAATTCGCTCTGAAAGATGCTTAAGCCAAAGGTTTCAAACATTGACACCTAAAGTAAGGCAGCAAAATTCAAGTTAACCAAGAAAAGCCTTCAATAAACAAAAAACACTGTACTGATTTGAGCTGGAAGCACCACAAGGAAGT
The DNA here is from genome assembly GCA_013401135.1 of Cettia cetti. Taxonomy (NCBI): domain Eukaryota; kingdom Metazoa; phylum Chordata; class Aves; order Passeriformes; family Sylviidae; genus Cettia; species Cettia cetti. Next base: position 37,182 of record VZUI01038966.1, on the reverse strand, counting down.
TTTACCACACATCATTTTCCTTTTCAGAATTGTCTATTGATTTTTTTTTCAGACCCACACATTTAAAACTCACAGCTAAATTTGTCTTGACAGTGTCATTTCAACTGAGATACAAATATCTTCTATTTGCCAGGCTAAGCTTCAGAGACCTTTAAATGCAGACTGCTTCAAAAACTATGTTTCCTCAAAAACATATCCTAGGGTAATGAATATCTGGAATCTCTCTTTCTAGGAATAACTGACCATAATGACCAGGGGTTTTTTGGCATCTCCCATCTCATTTACACCTGCTCTGAACTCCAATGGATTCTCGGCCATTCACTGAAATGTGAATATCCACAGAGAGATCAAAGCAATCCATGACTTGAAACTCCATGGACTGACAAACAGCCGACTCCCAAACTGGCAGCAGTGGCCATAAGGGTTCCTAGACTCAAATCCCTCTTCCTTTTGGGGTTTCCCTGCCAGGATTGCTGTGAGTGCAGGTGAGCTCCTGCAGTCCCAGCTCAGCAGGCCACTCCTGCTGCAAGGTCACCTTTGCAGAGTTATATTTGCATCCAGCTGACGTTGATTCATGCTGCCAGATGGCAAAGGACAAAGCACAATCGCTCAACACAACGTGTGACCTACTTACACTCCCAACAATCTGCTGCCTAATACTTGGGAAATGCATGGAGACTTTGATTAAAATTTTAATTTTGTTTCATAGTTGGCCAACATGTGGCATGTACATTTTGCATCCCAGATACATCTGCTCCAGCAGGGCAGTCGCGTGATGCCTCCGACATCCTTCTGAAACAGGGCCTGTGAATGTGTGAGTGTTACTTCCTTATTTCCTAAAGGCACTCTCAAAAGTAATTACGAGTTACTGGTTTACATATGGACAGCTAATGAAGAGCCAGGCACTCTCAGGCTGGCACCACATAAAGAAATAGTGAAGACAGTAATGTGTCTGCTCTAGAGAAGGAGAATAAAGACACCATACAGACAGAATTCATGTAGGGTTCCTAATCAAATCCATGGAAAGTCATGGGGAAACTCCCTGTCCACACTCAAAGTCACAGATACATTTACAGGATCAGCAGGACAAGAGAATTTCTGCAGCAATTAACTCCAGTGTGAAGGTATGTGAGAATAATGGAAGTGACATCTGGTCACTATCGGCCAGATTCCCCAAAGTGCCACGATTGCCAGGCTGGCTCAGACCCACGGCTGACTGAGACCTGTGCTCTGCCTCTGCCCTTGGCTGGTCCCAGGTGCTGTCCAAAGGAAAAAGAGTTCTAGAGCAAACAGAGATGAAACAATTCCCACCTTTGAGCACACCTTCCTGGCCCTAATCTCTCAAACACTGGCCTAAGTCCTGCAATTCAAGTTTTAGTAAAGTTTTAGTTCCTGTCAAAGTTTTAGTGAACAAGAACGTCAATGCTGAAAATATTTAATTTCAGAAGTGGTCTCCAATCCCATTTTGAATCTTGTCAGCTTTTGACAGATCTTTCAAGGGCATGGCACCAATAAATGAAGTGGAACTGCTAAAAGTCTCAAGTGTTCAGCAGCTCCTCTTGTGAAAATTCACCACCAGACCCTCAGAGAGTTCATGGTGTGTGAATCTGGGCACACACAACTCTCCTAAATGAAAACAGAATGTTTGTTGAAGCACAAATCCTTCAGGCTACGAGAAAACAGAACCCAAAAAGCCTGCAGAGAAGCAAGTCTGACATTATATTTTACACTGAGGAGGAGGTGACAGATCCTGGTTGGAAACCATCCCATCACATATTAATACTGTTTATTTGGGGGAAAATGAGAAGGGCAAGCCAAACACAGGGAGAAGCAGTTGTATCAGTGTAGACACTGCTAATGAGGTGATTATAGGGACAGAGTAAGTGAAAATAATTGGCAGGACATTGACAAAAAAAACCCCAAATGTTTTATTATTGAATAAAGATTTGTAGGGCTACACTCAGGACGTATCATTACATTATATGTGTGCCACACATTAAGTTTGGAGACAGAAAATAATCCAAAGCAAAAAATAGTGTTTATGTCACTATTGAGGAAAGCACAACAGTTCTGGAAAAAATACCAAGCACCACTATTTAAAAAGAAAAATCAAGAGAAATCCCTTCTTTTAGATCAAAGGAAGCTCAAACATAGATTTGAAGCCAAACCTTTATGGGTAAATTGGAGCCTTTACTATCCATAGATCAATAACTTGTATGAAGTCTTTGTATGAAGTTTAGTGTAACATTAAGAGTAATGTGCCATAGCAGACACAAGTGCCTGTCCTGAGCAGTACATCAGCCTCAGACCCTGGGAAAAGCTGATCCTCGTGGCACAAGTGCAAACTCTCACTGTGTCCATCTGGAGGACCTGATTCCACAGCTCCTGTTCCACATCAACCTTTTTGTACAGAATGTCTTCACTTGCAGGCACCAGACACACATCTGGAGCCTGCTTTGGGCAGTGACCCCGTTACAAATTTAAGGTCCCTTCTTGCCCTCAACGCACAGCAAAGCTCCCACAGCTTTGCAGAGACAGAGCCTGCCCAAAGAACCAGAGGTGACCTGACCTTCATGCAGGAACATGGATACATGCAAGGATACATAACATTTTACTGCATTAACAACTCCCAGTGCCTCCAGTCCATTAGGGCTGAGCAGTGGCATCACAAACACAGCCCAGCCCTGACAGCACTTGGTGAGTGAATCAAAGAGGCTCTCCTGGGCTGCTCAGCAGAGAACAACCCCCTCCTCCGCTGGGTCTGATTGTTTTTTGACTTAAAAGTCTGTGGAGGGGGCAAAGTGTCTGTTTAATTTGCTGTTGTGTGGGAAAGGGGTGAAGGTGTCTGTGACACTACACTGTGCTGGGAAATGGTTTGCTCTGCAGTTTATAAGCAAGATGCCACAAAAAACCAAACATAATTGAAGAGAGTCTCCTTAAATGAGAACAAAGTAAACAGAGATGCTTCATTAGAAGTTACATCCCCTGATCTTCTGCTGTCAAATCCACTGGGGTTTTTTTCCTCTTTGGTTCAACTTAAAAATTAATTATCTTTCACAGAAAACAAAAGTTGCTACCATTATGTTAACAATACTTTGAAGAAAAAGGTCTTTTGGGGGGCAAGTCTGTCTTCTAAAGGTAAGAGATAAATTTAGTAAAACTCATCCTTGCTTGCTCTTTAGATCTTCCAACAGGAGTTTGCAACTGCATGGCCTGCACTGAACAATCACAAAAGGGAAAAAATCTCTTCAGTAGTATGGAACTGGGGTAAACTAAGAATAGCAATACAATTGAAGAATTTTGTTTTGGTTAGTGCTCTGGATGGATTTTTTGGAAGAGTTAGATGGATAATATTCAGGATAGCTCTTTATTTAAGGAAGGGAGCACATACCATAAATTAGAAAGTATAAATATTTAAAGGTTTGCTGAAAGTGTACACAACCAACCAATTATGGCTGAACTGCTTTTTCTAGGCAATAGCTACAATAGATGTCCTTAAAAGTGATCCCTTGGTATAACACTGGGCAAAGGCCAAAAGAAACTCTGTTTCAATAATGGCACACCGGGGAATTCTTGATTTTAAGGCACCACGTGGAATGTCTAAATTAAGTCATAGGGGCAAAAAAATTTATGGTATCCAAAACGTTTGCTTGGGCACGCAGTGCATGGCATCACCCTGTTAATCACACTGGAGATAAACAGCTCTTCCCAGATGCCTGACTCCAGTGACAACTGCTCCAGAGCTGTCATGCCTGACGCCAGCTCTGCTCAGGATTGCTCCCTTGACCACAAGTTTGGATGTGCTTTTAGGGCTGTAATGAAGAGTAAGCCAAAAGGGGAAAAAAGAGTGCCCAAAGTCCCATAGCCGAGTAGCAGGAATTTCAAACAGTTCCCAATTTGGAAATGGCTGAGAACAAGGACACAATCAAACCCAGTGTCTGAGAGCCTGGAGAAAACATGGTTTAGTGAGTCTGCAAAAAATCCTTAAAAACCATAGGATAGTGAAGGATAAAGGCAACCAGGGAAGACCAACAGGAGTTTTTTCCTCTGTCTGTAATGGTTACAGAACTAAGAGATTTGGCCTGCCTACCATGTGATTTTTTTCAAGTCATAAGCACTGCTTTAAGATTCCTCTTGCTTTGTCTCTCTGCTGTTCCCAGGGAATTGACAGCGCTGTGACTGTCCCTACACGCACCAGTGCCAGGCAGGTTTCACCTCTAATCACAAAACACTTCCCTTCCCTCTCACACCTTGTCATTTCCCATCAGCTGTGAGCTGGGGTGATGGATCAGCCTGCACAGCTCTGCTCAGGGCAGCAGGGAATGTTTCTCTTCACAAGCCAAGGAGAATGGCCTTGATTTGGGTCTTTGCACAGCCAGGGGCACAGCGGGGAGGCACCACGGCACTCCCAGTGCTCTCCAGTGTACCCCCCAGGCTGCAGCACAGCTCCTCCCAGGAATGGACTGGGCTGCTTGGAAACTGAAACTGAGGACTGGGATCAATTTTCCAGTCCATGTGCCATTTTGCACTTCCATATCCCAGCCTTTCTCTTTGCTTTGCCAGTAAAGTGATACCACCCAATTCTCCACAGATTAGCAGCAAAGGCAATTGTTACTTTCCTGAGTTTCTTTTTTTTTCTGAGTAAAAGTTTTTTCAAACAGTTTGTAGGTGAAGCAGATGATGAGCAACAGAAACTCAGTTTTGCTTTTACAGCAATAAAAACAAAATTTGAATTTATACCTGGCTTTAACTTGTTTTCACAAGCAGAATCACAGATGAAATACAACCTGTCATTCTTCTCGACAATAAAACCTACTCTTCCTTACTTAGTTACTCTTCAAATTTTAGATTTAAAATATTACTAGATATACCTGACTGATCAAAACACAGAACTGCTCCATACTAAAGGAATGCCATAGAAATGCCCTTCAGTAAAGCTCAGATGAGAACAAATAAAACACATCTGTAGTACAAACCCCTCTCTGTCAGGAAAAACCTCAGTACATCCAAGAGCCTTTTGTGCAAATTGAATCATTCTTCTCAGCGTAATTAATATAAAATAAAATAAAATCATTTCATTCGATGGCATGCAAGATAAAATTCACTTCTTGTCTCTGTAGATGAGTGGCTACTAGAATGTCAATTTTCATCTTTAAAAGAGGGTTGGCTTTAACTTAGCATCATGATTACAGACTGGATTTCTCTTCTAAAATTTCACTTTTTCCAAAAACCATTCCTGAATTAATGAAATGCAAACGTAAAACATTTTGTCTTAACTTTTACAACTTTTCCTTGCTTTTTGTTATTAAATATGTATATAAAGATCTATCTGTAGTGAATGCAATAGTGAAAGTGTTTATTCCTCCTGATTTGAAGGCAGACAATGCAACTAATAAATCTTATTTAAACTTTAGATCCACCAGTTTGGGGCAATGGAAGCTACCTTGGAACAGCCTGTACCAGAGCATCTTGGCACTGCTTTGTATTGCCAGGCAATGGAACACTGAAATTTGCATCCCAATTTTCATCTTCCTCCTGCATCTCTCCAAGAATTCCTTTCCTCAACACCACTACGAACTGTCCATCTCCTCATTCTCTGACGCACTTCCTTCCTTCCATTCTCTACGTTTCCTTTGCCCTGGGAGCTGAAGAATACATTCTAATAGAACGAATGTATTTTTTAAAACATTTCCCTTGCTTTGTTCCTTAGACAGGATTAAAACCTTGTTTGAGCAAAGAGCTGTCCACCCATGTTAAAAGACAGGAAATTCCCTGAGGACACACACTGGGCCTCATTCACAGTCTAAGGGCAGGTTTAGACTCCAAAGAGTCCTTGTACAAGACTTAGTGGGGTTTATTGAAAAGCTTGAAAGTACTGCAAACTAGTGGTATCCTATTCATTTAGCGATAAAAAATAGCCAAAATAAATAATTTTTTGTTGTAAAGGGCCATTTAAGAATCTTCTCTGACAGCTAATCTAAACCACAGGAATTATTCTCTTAAAGAGATCCATTTCACAGACAAAAATTAGGTGCAGCAATTTGGAGGGTATCCCACACTTGTTTTCACATGCATCAAGAAAGCTTCACACCTGTCAGAAGAGCTCATCTCGATTCATCCTTAGCTTCAGAAATGTAATGCCTGTCTCTTTCATTACAGAGGTTCAGGCCAGTTCTGCTGACACCATTTAAACCCTCACACTCAGTCTAATTTTTAATCAAAATATGTGCCATAGATCCTACTGGAATCTCTGTGAGTTCGGTGCTGGTTTTCTTGCAGAGGAGGCACAAAAATGGGTTCTTTGAAGTGCTTCCTAACATTTCCTTCCCTTGGAGGACTTGAGACCTGCCCAGGTTTCTTGTAGGTATCTAAATTCAGAGCAGATGAGCCTTACCTCCATTCCTGCCTCTATTGCCCTTGGAGTATTCTTCAGCTTCATAATTTCATGGCCCTTTTAATTCACAAAAATTCACATTAGGACTCATCATTTAATTCAAGTGAATTTAACAGTGCAGCAATATGGAAAGATAAAAGTGTTGGAAATGCAAAGTCTGAGGAAATGCAATTAGAGCATCCCACTTGACCAGTTCTTCAGCTGGCACTCATTGCATTTGCACAAATCCCCACAAACACAGGAAAAGGTGAAAAGGATGAAATATTCCCAGGATGAAAATACTCTTGCATTGCCAGTTAGCAGCAGCATTAAACTTTAACAAATGAGCTGCAGAACACTCCACACTTCCATCTAAGTGTGAGACTGAGACCCAAAAACCCCACTAGGCAGTGAAATATTATCTTTATACCCAAACTCAGTCTGTCTCTGATGTTGCAGCAGTCTTTTTTACAAGAAAGGAAGCTGAAGGAATCCCTGGTACACACACACACAAAAAAAAAAAACAGGTCAAGTAACAGCAATTTTCTTCAAAGACACTGATGATGTCTATCAATGCCCCAAGAATGCCACCAAAAAAAAAAAAAGAAAAAAAAAAAAGAAAAAGAGGATGGCATGATTTCAGCCACTAACTAAAATGAAACAAAACCTTTCAGAAGTGCAGAATGGGATGATTACAGCCCACAGTTTTCTGCTGTCAATGACACCAGATGAATTTCCAATTAGAAAAAGGGTGGATATTCAATATCCAGAAAGCTATATGGATAACACCAGATGGAGAATCTGGATGTCATTATAGGTAACATTTGCAAAAGGGCATAACTCACTGAAGTGCTTCAGAGATAGTGATTGAGTTTAGAATTTTACCTTTCTCTGTTTAGAAGCTCTACAGCTCTCTATGCTATGATGGATTCATAAGGAAAACTAAGCACTTCTGACCACATAATGATCTACATGGTGAACTATGCACCATATTCTTCAGTTTATGGTGTTAGAAATCAGATTTTCAGCCTAAATAAGCCTAAATACTCAATTATTCTAAAAGACTGATTTGATGTGTTGGATGTTTCTAAAGAACAGTAGCCAAAAGCAACAATCAAAAAAGTTCAGTATATTAAAAAGACAGATACCAGCTTGAAAGTTATTGCACTTAATCAGCAATTTATAATAATGAAAACTTCCATCTCCAAATATGAATAATAATTAAAAAAACCCACCCCCCCATCAAATATTCTATGCAAATACAGAGAAACCAGGAGAACTTGTTGCCATTTATGAGCAGTTTATCCAGGCTCCTTGTTCCAGCAGCTTTTCATCCTTCACATTGCTCATCCTGTGGGCACCTCCCTGTCATTGTTATTTGAGAAATCCCTGTGGATTTCCTGGTGTTCCTGCATGGCAGGAAGCACCAGCTGCAGGGGTCAAGAACACCCTGAGAATGATTGAAACTTTTCTGCTGTGAAATTGTGACAGAGGCAAAACCAAACCACTCCATGGGGCCTGTAACAACAGAGAGTGTTTCAACAGCACTTCACCTCGAGCTGCCAAGAGAGCTTGGCAGTGAAAAAGTACAAATTGGGGAAGGACAAGGAAAAAGTGGAAACTGGGAAAGCCTGACTCCTGGCAGCTCAGAAGAGAAACTGCTTCATCTGATGGGCTGAGATCCAGGGAAAGCTCAGGCTGCTCTGTGAACGAGGCACAGCAGCTTCGCTGAGGCACCGGGGCCGTCTGCTGCCTCTGGCTGAGTGTCCTGAGGAAGCCAGGGACAGAAAAACCTTCAGGAAAATGCACTGGAAAAGAAATGTCTGCAGAGCAGGTAAAGGAGAGAGGGAAACCCCCACATTCTGTCTCAGTGGTGAGCCCCCAAAAAGGGCTGCTTTCTATTCAGGCCACAAGCTGATCCCAAGTATTAATATTGCAACGTGCAATGAACTGCTGGGGATCAATGCCATAACTGAACACAACTCCACAGAAATAATCCCCCATGTCATTTCCAGGGAATTGAATCTTAAATATTTACAGGTGGATAACAGGAACTGAAACCCAACAACAACAAGTAAGCAATTTCAGTGGAATTAAGGAGTCACAGGGAGGTCAAGGACAACATTTTGGTGTGAATTTCAACACTGTATTCTGCATCAAAGACAGAAGTGCAACAGGGGTAAAAAAGAAAGAGTGGAGACAGGATTCAGTTATGGGTTAAAAGTTGGTTAAGAGGCAGCTAAAACAGGCACTTAAAAGATGGGTTAGAAATTTCCTTTCTCTACCAATTAACAGGCTCAGGAGACAAACCCCAAAATTTTGTATCTACTTGCATATTAAGGACCCTTGTAACTGAAACAGAAGCTGCCAAGTGTTTAAAACATTTCTAAAAGCCATTATGTAACGTAAGTAAGAAACACATAATGTGTAGCTGCTGCTGAATATTGCTCCCTTTCCTTCTGAGCTGGGATGGGAAGCTGACAGGATGCTGGGGAAAGGCTCCCCTGAGGGCTGGTGTCTCAAGAGCCACCCTCGAGGAAACTAATGAGTCAGGGCTGCACAGGTGCTCAGGAAAATTCTGGTTTGTGGATGAAGGACTTGAGTGTGAGTGGCAGGAAGAGCAGCAAGAGCTGCAAAGAGGACTGAGAGTGCCAGCTGAGAATAATTGTGGAATCCTGTGTTTGCTGAGAGGGAGACTGGAAAACTCTTATTAAATAAGAGTAATTTGTGGTTCACATACTACAACAAGAGCATATTGCACAGAGTATGGGATAGCAGATATCATTTTATCCAAATACTTGCTCAGGAAAATGTAAATTTAATAAGGCAAAAGATGGAGTGGGATCAGTTACTGCTCTGAAGGCAGCTTTTCATATAAAACATAGGCCAAGCTGTGACTCTTCCTATGACATGAATAATACACTTCTGATTTTCCCTGCTGTGTTATTAATATTGCATCTTGTCACATGCCTGTGCAGCAGACAATAACTGCCCAGCTCTGAGGGAGAAACAGAAGCCTTGACCTGAAAAGCCATCACAAAAGTTATTGGAGAACACAGCTTTTGGTGGAAAACAATCAGCAAGTCAGGACAGAAAGGACATTCCTGAGTGCCCTCTGCATAGTGAGTAACATCATCTGCAAACAAGGCAGACAATGAACTCAACAAACCAATGCAAAATGTATTTTCTCACAATATGTTATCAGCTCTAAATGCAACATTTTTTCTGAGCTAGAAAGTTACATTTTTTTAATGATATAACAAACAGCCAGTGAATCTGTTTGAAATAGGTGAGGGAAGGGTGACTGGGGGAGCACTGACACAGCAGCATTACAGTCAAGGTAATCATTACAAAGCTCTTGTACTGCATGTGTAAAGAAGATAAAAATGTTGGGATGATGCTTTTCAGCAAAAGATAAAAATCAAAGGAAAACCCAGGAGCTTGAATCACTGGAGGGTGCTGATCAGTCCATAAATGCACTTACACAACTCTACAGCTGAGCAAGGGACAGTGGATACAGAGTAATTAATTAAGGCAATAAGGAGTTAGCTCATCTTGTCTGCAGGAGAAGGAATTGCTTACCAGGATATACCAGAATACAGCAGAAAACTCAGTGCAGGAACAGAAAATGCATTTCATTACTGTATCAACACAACAAAGAGTATGGGACCGTGGAACTACCACTGTAAATCTCAACTCTGGTACAAGAAGCTCTCAGAGATGGAGCTTTCCCTATCCCCCACACCAGGTGGGGTAGGTGGGGAGGCAAAGGCATCTAGATAATCCCAGGAAGAAGGAATGCTGGAATAATAAATATGAAAGCAAATTAAAAATGTCATTTCCAATTAGAAAAATGGAGGAGGAGAGTGATGGCGAGAAAGGGAACATTTGTTTTCAAGCTATCAAGCGAGGCTTTCACAATGAACAGGAGGGAAAAATAAACAGTGTTAGGCAGAATGGTTTATGCAGCTCTAGAGGTAACGATTCCATTAAGAGGAGAGATTCTGTGCATTAATTGGGAAGCTGCAGACATAATGAATGCAGGATGACATTTTGATGCTTCACTTGTCTTCTCCCCTGCCAATCCATCTCTCTGCTTTGCAATCTGTCACTACTGACGATGTGTTAATCTTTGGGCTGAGGAGATAAATCTGTTTGGGCTCTTTCTGAGAAGCAGCTACCTGTTAAGCACTGCAAAGAGCCTCTCCTAGGAGGGAAGAGCCACTGCACTCTGCTGAGAAGAGAATTTATCTAGCAGATAATTCTCAGTTAAACCCTCTATGACTTCCTCCTGTATTTACTGTCTAATTTGCATTTATATACCCTTTATTATCTGAACACCTCAAAACCTCCCATGTGCTTAACCTAACAAATCCCTAATACAATTCAAGGAGCATTAGGGCAGTTTCATAAGAGATGAGCAGGGATGATGGTAATTCCTGTTACTGGAGGTGGAAGGTTGCTACACAGATACTCTGTTTTCTACAGGGCGAAGGGAAGGAAATGAGTCCATGAATCACTCATCAGCTGCCACCCCAGATATGCTCCAGCACAGCTCCTCCCTGAGCTGTGAAAAGCATGTTCAGTACTCTATCTTGCCTTCTCTTGACCAAACCTTTGACTGCCATCAATTGCCTGAGCTCCCTTTCCTCCCTTTCCTGCCATTTTCTGTGTTCACAGCCAAGGAAGGCTCCAATGGGCAGGCAAAATTTTTCCCCGTTTATTATCTTTCTAGAAGGGAAGCAGAATATTAAGCAAGCAATTTTACAGGACAGGGGGGGAAAAAAAGAAAAAAAAGGAAAAAAGAAGGTTTGAATTACACAGTAATTAACATGGTGATCATGCCAGTTTGAAAATCACTAACAGAATTTTATGACAGTGAATTTTCCATCCTGCAAGGCTGTGAATAACCGCAGTTTAACAGATGCATCCAAAATGTACATATCAAACGAAACCTCTAAAATTATAGCATATGCATGTTCTTAATATAGCTAGTGAGCAAGTGTGCATATGCACACACATCTCAATATTTACCATTACATATAGAGAACCACATTTATTCATCAATATAAACAAATAGATTATATCTACTCCATTTCCCTATACTGTAATTAAAATTCATACTGGCCAGGTTAGTGAGGTTACAGGTGACAGCTTGGCTCCTAACTAATGCTCCATTTATGAGTTTTCAGATGTCAGAAGACAATTTTATCTGCTCTGTGGGGACCAGTGTCTTGGATCACAAACCTGTGGGCCCATTCAGCACCTTTGAAGATGTAATTCTCAGTGTAACTGGCTATCAGATGCACTGTAAAACACTGTTGTGATGTGCTTTAGGGTATCTGCACATTCCTACATACATTTGGTCTGTTCTGTAACGTGAATTTGCAGAGCACATTTTGCAAGAGAAAAAGCAAATGGGCGATGTTATGGTACCACAGAAAGAAATCAGCTTTCCTCATTTTATCTCATCCTAATTGAGGGCTGTTTCTGTTGCCAAGTGAGGTCTGGGCTTCCTTGATGTATAAATCAAGGGTGTTTGTTACACTAAAACTGGCGTGTAATTGCTTGTCAGCAGTCACCTTGCTTTAAGAAATGTGAAAGAAATCAAAGGAAATGTAGAATATTACTGCAGACTGTCTTTGACAATGAATAGAACTGTGTGAATGGCTGATCAGGTCTGAAAGGGAAATATACACTGAAGGGTTTGGGGATAAATATGTTTAGATTTAGGCATGCTGAAAATATAAGCTATAAAGTTTTGTATTCAATGAAATTCAATCTTCAGTCTCTAAACTCTGTGTGTGTTTGGCCCTCTCAAAAGCACAGCAGAGGGGAGCCTTTCCCCAAAGCTTCTGTGCCCAGGATGCTCAGCTTGGGCTCTGCCTAGGAGACTCAGGTGCCTGCTGTGCAGTGGGACAGTGACCCAGGCACTCTGCAATGGGCTGATCTGCACTAGGCAGCTCCCTGTCTCTGGAACTGCAGCTGTTCCATGCCTGGAGTATTCTCCATACATCTTTGTAACCTGTGTATCAGCTCTTTTATCTGATGGAAGGTTTCAGGTCCCAGTCAAGCTCACAAATATGCAGACCACGTCATGGCAGCTCTTTAACACCTCTCCCCTTCAGACTGCTCCTTCAAACGTGCTGTTTCATCTGCAAGAGGCACCATTCCCACAGGTACTTGTAGAGACTCCTTGAAATTTAATAGCAAGTGATGGCAAAAAGAAAGGAGTATAAGGAGTGTAAGTAAATAAGGTCTATAGAAAGACTGAGAGAGAGAAACCACATACTGTGAAAAGAAGCTCAATGCAAGGTGGAGAAGGACAAGTAGGAGAGCAGGTAAAATGGGGGAAAGTGGGGACGTAGAGAAAATGAGAAATAAAAAAGGCTGAGAGGCCTCCTTGCAGTATCATCAGGCTAATATTAAGCCTGATAACCTTCTTTAGTGAATAGCTTTATTTCTATAAACCAGGGGTTAATCTGGAGAGCTGCAAAGTTCACTGAATGAACCAAGGCTGAGATTTTCTATCCCATACTCAGTAAGTTTTAAAAGAAGGATTTTTCTATTATATGAACGCCAAAACTGCTTTTTCTTTCATTTCTTTAAGGGAGTAAGGCAAAAAACAAAAATCATGAACTTTCACCACCCTCATGACTTGGCAAACTCAACCCTACAAGATTTGGTTACAAGTTAAAAAATAATGTTAGAAAGTTTAAATTCAGCCTTGACCATCCTAGAGCCAGACTCTGTATGGAACCATGCCTGGATTAGTCCTCCCCTTCCCAGGCACATCCATTTATTCCACACAGAGCTTACAGATCTCTGGGTCTCACAAAAGAGATCATTTTCAGGTACTGAGCTGCAGTTTAGGTGCTTAGTCACACTCCACATTCTCTTGGCAAAACCTCCTTGCAAACAAGGGCTGAATAATGGGAATTTACTGAGTCACTCCAGTCCAACCTATGGGTGATGGACTGTCATCACCCACAGCTCCTGGATTATGCAACTGCAGCAACCCTGTGGAACTCCTCTGTTAGGAAACACTGATTTGTTGCAAGTGAGTCACAGGAGAAATTTAATGAAAAGTAATCTTTGCAGGGAACATCTTCCCCAGCTCTTCTGCTACTGACTCCAGAGGACTGCCAGACCCTTGGAAGCTCACCCACACAGCAGGGCAAACAATGTGGAAACGGGGCTGAAATGTTTCCCTGCCACTTTCTCTCCCTTCTGGATGAGCAGGGCTTTCTTCCCCTACCAAGCTCTGTACTCTTAACCTCCTGGGGAAGAGACTGCATCTTGAACCAAGAGCATTTTCTTATCTTAGTTGTTTCTAGAAAGAAAAATCCTTCCCCGAAACAGCTATACATGATTTTTAATACACTTCTTAAATCAGGCATAGATTTGAAACTCTAACACTAGTTTTGTTATTTCTGTTACCCTTTCCAACAGTATATTTATCATCCTAAAGGGTCTCAGTGTAAGATGAACCCATCACCCACCTTGTCATGACTGTACAGTTAAAGCAACTTCCACCAGTCCCTCCTGTGCAGACACCCAGCATTATTTCCATCAGTGCCTCTGCTTTGCAGGGTGATTCTGCACAAAAACATTGTCATTCTCCTGACAAATGACTTGCATCCACAAAGCTGTTGGTACACTACAAGCTTTGCAGGACCACTGATTTTATTTCTCTGTTCATTAAAGAACACATTTTTTCCCCATTTCATGCATTTTAAAGCACCTCTCTAATGAGTTCACATAGCAAGCATTAATATTTCTTCCAACACTTTTCCATTAGCTGTGTCAAACTGAATCTCGTGTCATTTGTCATGTTGCACTGAGGATCTGATAATTAAGAAATATGTTGCTGCTGTTGCTGTGATGATGAGCACAGTTATACAGGAGTATTTGGTTGTGCCTCTGTGGTGTTTCTGGCTCTGTATGAGAGCCATGAGTGTGTAGATGGTGCTGTGTGTGCACTGTGAAATGTCTCTGTGTGCTGCCATGCATTAGAAACACTCTATCTATGCACACCCCATGCATAATTCAGCCTGTGTTTTCTCATGGATTTTCCTGGAGTGCCAGCCCAGCTCCTGAAGAGGGGAAGGAGAGTCAACAGGTTGTGGTGCCCTGTTGCTCCCTGAGATTTAGCATGCAAAGCACTAGCCTTTGCAGAATCACAAATATTTCCACAGCACAGACCTCTCTGGGCAGGTTTAAATATTGCACAGTCTAAGCTAAATATCCTGACACAAAACGTTTGCAGTCCCTGGCTTCTTAAATTTTTTAGCATCACTTATGGTTGTTTTCTCCTCAGAGAGCACAATGTTAACACAGCAGTTCTGTGCTCTCTCCTCTCACAGGCACTTCTACCTGGCTGCCCAGCTGTCCCCGCTCTGGGAATTTTTTGCTGTGGAAAGCACTAAATGTGGAACCACAGGGAGTGCAGGAGGGGCTGACAGGGGTGCAGGGACTGAGTGACAGCTGCCATCCAGCCCTAACCTCAACAAAGGAGCTCTGTGGCTGGGCAGGGAATGGGACAGTGCAGGGGGAAGTTTCTGAGGGGCCACACAGAACAGGTAAGGGACCTTTCAGTGTTCCACTGCTCACTCCAGGGTGGCATTTTCTTGTCACCCTTAACCATCTACAGTGCCTAGAGGAGCATCTTCTGCAGAGAAAACATGCTCTCTCTAGAATGTCATCATCCTGAACTCGACCTTGCAGAAAGAAGATATATATTGATTTTTCACACCCTTTCCCCAGTTTTATCTTCAGTCTATGGAGAAACACACTGAACTCTTCTCTGCATAGGAAGCTCGTTTGTTTTCAGAGGGATCAGCTATTTACACGTTAAAATTAGTTAGGTCTGCTTATGGAAATTATATTTGTCCAGAGAAGTTGTGGCTGCCCCATCTCTGGAAGACTTCAGGGCCAGGCTGGATGGAGCTCTGAGCAACCTGGTCTAGGGAAAGGTGTTCCTGTCCATGGCAGAAGGTTGGAAGAAGATGGTCTTTAAGGAACCTTCCAACCCAAACCATCTATGGCTCTGTGTAAAAAAGGAAACAAAGGTACTTTTTACTTCTTGGTGTTTACTACATAGCTGATCATTTTAATAGCAATTCATGACTTCACTTTTCTCCCTTTAATTGATCTGCTTTGTGACTCAAATTCAGAATTAGAGGAGCACTGTAGTATTGTACAATCTGTTACCCTCAAATGAAGCAATTCCCTTACTTTTACCAAGTGGGTCTGTTGGCACATGGGGTTGTTCTGGGACAACCCCCCAGCTCCAAGGAAACAAGGTCTGCTCCCTCAGATTGATGGATCCTGACTGCACTGGGCAACCAGGAGCTGGGAACACACATTTTTTATCTGCATAATGGTAAATAACAACCCCTTTATTGCTCATTAGTCACACACAGCTGGGCTCATCTGTGCTGTGATCCAGCACCTCCAGGACTGTGCAGAAGGCAGCAGGGGTAGTGAGGAGCAGGGTGGACACACTGCTGTTGGATGCAAGGCTGGATTCCAGGCTGCACTCCAGCACGTGGCTCAGTGGGAGGTGTCCCTGACCATGAGGTGGTTTAAGGTTTGGGATTTTGGATTCCAGCTCAAACCATTCCGTGACTCTCAGCCCTGTGCTGTCCCCAGGGACTGTCCCACGTGTGGCTGCACCTTCTGGAACCTGGGGATCCTCTGGGAACTGCAGTTCCCTCTGCCTCCCCTCCAGCCATGTGGAGCTCCTGAGCATCAGGGACCCCTCTCAGGGCTGGCTGTGTGTCACAAAGCTGGACACCAGTGGGGAACAGCTGGGAATGCAGGACAGTCCCAACTCTGCTTTGGATTTCATCTTTTTTTGCATCAGGAAAGCCAATTAACCAAGTAAACAGCATGGGCTGTGACATGAGAAATGTACTTACCTGAGACAGGTAGAATACAAAACAGATTCACTTTGCAAATTAGAAAAAACACCAAATCACTCAGGTTTGGGGTTTTTTTTGCAGAAAGAATTCTCACATTTGTGCCTTTTCTAAAACAATTTTCTGTGAGCTCTTCTGCCCACAGAGAGTTGCTGGATTCTAAAATCACTATTCTTAAAAAAATCCCAACACCAACACCCTCAGAGTTCTAATTTATCAGCATGTTATCCAGGAAGATCTCAGTAACCTTCACAAATCAGGTCTGGCTGCCACATGCCCTCCATTATGGACCTCACTAATATCTTTAAATCACCAGCGACATTGGTAACTCGATAATGTTCCTTCTGATTTACACTACTGCAAAACTGAAAAAAGTTTGCCCTTTCAAGTAATTTATTTCTCCTTTTGTTGCAGCTCCAGAGAAAACCCAAGATTTTCTCTGGCTTTCAGCAGAATGACTCATGTGTGAAAAAATACCTCCCTCTATCAATAAAATCCAGTTTAAATTTATCATATTTTTCTATATGTCCCATTCATCAAAGTATTTCTTTACATTTACATTCTTCCTACAAAGAGCTTGTGACATTTTTATTTAAAAGAAAGTGATATCAGAATTCAAAAAAAAAAAAAAAATTAAAAAAGCATTTTGCATACTCACACTAAAATGTGATGCTGTTGATTTAAAAGTAAATGTTTCCAAGAATGGGTACGTGTAAGAGTTACACTGAAGACATTCAATTAGCACAATAAATATCACCTCAAATTGTTAGATGTTTCTTTTGTGACCCAATACCCATTCTCCCACTGCAATATTTAGCCTGCTGGAAAAAATAAACAACTATTTAAAATGTGGATTTGTGAAGAAAAATGTAAACAAGCAAGGCCCAAACTGAAAATAATCCTTTGAGCATCCAATTATTGGACTGAATTCTTTTGATCTCAGGCCTGTGACATGT
The DNA here is from genome assembly GCA_013401135.1 of Cettia cetti. Lineage (NCBI taxonomy): Eukaryota > Metazoa > Chordata > Aves > Passeriformes > Sylviidae > Cettia > Cettia cetti. The sequence continues at coordinate 19,930 of VZUI01038966.1, read as the reverse complement.
CAATCACTTCAGAGAACTTTAGAAAGTTTTATTGGTATAAAACTGGCATAGGATAAAGGTCAGCCTATTTATTTTTAACGAGTGAAGTGAGATTATTTACTACTCAGTTTACAGGCTGAAAGTGCATTCTCCAGTATTTATTGCATTGGGAAAACAGAAATAATAAAGGGGCCACCCTAACTTCCCCAAAATAAAGCTCTGAAACTGGGGACAGCTTAGCAACTGCACCAACACAAGATTTCAATCCCTTCAGAGCTTCAGATGTTCAAAGTTTGGGCTGACTGTCATTTAGGGCTGCATGCTGAGAGGTGCTCAGCAAAGAGCCAAGATCCTCCAGGATCTTGAATACTGCATCCCAAAATTTACACACAAGCAAAGATGCCAGATCAAGTGACAGGAAGATTTGTAAATCTCACTCTGTATTTTATTTTTTTTTCTTTTAAGTATTCCTTTTAAATATTTCTTGGTCACTGAAGCTATGAAAATCCCATTCATTTCTCTGCTGTTGCCTACTTAATGAGGTAGAGAAACATTTTATTATTCCCCTCTGATGAATACACAAGCAGTAAAACTCAGAGCTGAACAGAGAAACAAACAGTAAATGATTTCAAGCCTCTTAATTCTCTGCTTTTTTGGCAGAAAATGCCATAAGTCATTTTAGCTTAGCAGCCGCAGATTGAAGACAGATTTCTTTTTAAACTTTGGAAATGTTAAAATTGAATGAACTAACAAAAGAAATTTTTACCTAAACGGGGAGGAAATAAAAGAAGAATTTTTCAAATATTACACTGGCTATCAAATAATTTTTATGGGGTTTTTTTTGCAATTAGTCTGAATACTAGCTTTTTGGGAGGACAACTTTCCCCTGACCAATCCAAATCCAGGCAAGTCCCATGAATCCCAGTAAACTGAAATAACCTTTTCCTCCAAACTCCCTCCCCAAAATTCTTGAAGAGTTGCCTGTGGTTGAACTGGAATGCATCTGGAAGTGTTTGAATTAAGTGCAGCTTGCCCAAAAGACAGCTTGGCTTCCTGCAGAGGTGTCAAGGATAAAACGGGGATTGTGGTGGACAGAGCATTGTTGTTGTGAGCTAACAGGGAGCTGAAGCGATGCTGGAATACTCATCAAAGTTCCTAAGGGCTGCTCCCTTCCAGATGAGCAGAGATGGCTCTGAGGGCAGCTGAAATATCTTCTAGAAGTGCTGCAGGACACATTTGCTGTTTGAGCCTCCTGCAGGGAACAGCTCCATTTAACTCAACAGCATCACCTGCACCAGGTGATCACAGAGTTTCACCTGAAGCACCAAAGCTGCAGCCCTGGAGTTACAAGAGGCTCTACTGCTGTAAAAGATCAGCATCTTGTTAATTTTGCCCTGCAACTTGAATATCTATCATCCTGTGCTCCATGAATTTTTCAGGTACACTGTTAATATTAATTTTTGATTGGATGTGGAAGTGTCAACTCTCACGGGGTGCAATTAGTAACACGTGCCAAACTGGGAGATAATAAATGGAGGAAAGTGAGTTAGTATGCATCAGGTGCTTGTATTTTCCATTAACCGAAACAGATTTATCATTCTAAAAAATTGTTTGCATTACATCTTTTGAGGAGAAAAGGGAATTTCATACCTTAAGGCTGTATATTCTCTTCATTCACTTGAAAGATCACAGAGGTGCAATGCTTAGAACAAAGTCTGCCCAGCTCCTGGTGCCTCTGTAGATCTGCTGGACCTTTTCCCACAAAGCCCCACCCTGAACTGTGCCATTTTCCACATCCCTCCAGGAGCCCAGACCACCTGGCAGTCCTTGGCTGTGCTGGGGTTGTGCAGAGTAGAGCAGCTGAGGGCAGAAACATGGGCTGCAGACTGAGGAACCACATGAGTTACACCTGCCTTGACAGCTGGGGCTGCAAGAACATGGTCCCCTGGATCCAAAAGAATCCCAACAACTCAGCTGAGAGAGGAGCTGAGTGCAAGAGCACAGGAGTCTCAGTATTCCACTGAGATAAAACTGCAGCTCTGACCCACGAGCACAGGTTAACAAAAGTCTCATTGATTCCAGTTAGACCAGGCTTGGGTCTATTTACTGTAACTGAGTCAATTCTCAGAAAAATAATTAATTCCTTGTCATGTCTCACGTGTATTGATTTTTGTAATTACAACAGAGTTGGAGGCAAGGGTGCTAGGGGAAGGAAATGCACTTGATTTGTGTTTAATTTGATGCACAAGCTGTCGAGGACAAAGCCATTGAGACGCCGTGGCCGTGCCCATCCTGGACGCTCTGTGTGCTCAATGTCACGTGCCAGACGGGCTGGAGTGCAGGATCCACAATCACAGCCTGCTCTGACATAATGCAGTGCACAGAGCTGGCTCCCTGCAGCAGCCTCCACAGCAGGCAGGAGAGATGCCCAGGGGGAAGAAGATAAGGACAGGACAAGCCTAATGTGTATCAGTGACTAAGAGGAGGAGACAAAGCAGCAGGATGGGAGAGAAAGAAAATACAAGTTGTTGCTGATAATAGAGCTGCCAGTAGATAATGTAAGGAAAAATAAGGGGTGAGAGAAAAGAAAATCCAATATGGCCTTGCTTGGTAATGATGCTGTTGGAAAAATCAGCAGGAGGGAATCAACTTTTTCTCCCATATGATTTCACTAAAATGGCAAGTTAGGGAGTTTTTACCCAGAGGCAAGTCAGCCTTTGACTTCTTAAAAGGTGATGCTCTCCTTTCCCAAGCATGTTTGTGGGAGGGGCTGGCCTGGCTCCACACACACAGACCTGACTGTAACACTCAGTTCCTGCAGGGTCACAGATGAGTTTGTCACAAAGATATTGTCATCACCCACACAGACACAGAGGCACCTTTTGGGCTCACTAATGCCAGTGCCTGCCCTGACTCCTGCACCACCACAAGAAGCTGTTTCCAACCTTTTGCCTAAAAGTACCAGTTCAAAAAGTCTCCAACTCTCATAGGAGCAAAAAAGCTTTTTTCTTATACAATAGCCCTGCAAATGAAAGCTGCAAAACAGTCTCACATCCAAACACTAGAAAGAAATTATATATATGAGGGAGAGGCAGAGCTTAGGGGTGTAAATCAGTCCTGAGTTAAGCACTTTCAGCTAACCATGTGGTATTTTAAACAAACCAAAAAAAGCCTCCAGGACAGGGAACTGCTCTGCATTCAGTTTGTGCAGTTTCTAAAACCTGTTGCCTAAAACTACAGCGGTCAAAGGCAGATTTTCTCCTGGTGCCCTACACACACTGCAAGAGAGGGAGCTGCAAACTCATACTTTGAGAAAAGCCAACAAAATGCGAGAGGTTGTGGCAGGGTGCTGGCAACACTCGGTGACACAAAATCCTCCCTGGCTGGGAAAGAGCTCAGAGCAGAGTCAGAACACAACAAACTGTGAGGCACTAATAAATAACCAAATGGCAGTGATGGATGACAGCAGATCTGTCTCCAGTGGAATTATTGGTGAGAACACTAAAAATTCTTTCCCTCTTAATATATTAAACTCTTTGTTTGGGGCTGAGTTGATGCTGCCAGAAAAGCCTTTTAACACAGCCAGCATAAATTTCAGTGGGTGTTTGAAGCAGGAGAGCCTGAGTTGTTGAAAAAGCAGCCCCCAGAAAGGCTGCTGCCTGCATAAAACATATCAGCTCTGCTCAGCTGGGAAATCATTTGATCTATTTTATATCATCCGCCCCGTCACTGAGGAGGCAAATATGGGGATGAAATATGGACACAGAGCAAAACATAAAAAGAGACTTAATAAAATGAGTAATTATGTTTTCCCTAAACCCTCTCATGCAAGCAGGAGGCACATACCATCATAAATTCAGCACAGTGCCCGTTTCAGTGTGTGGGAAAGGGAAAAAGCCCTGGAGGCAGGCCCTGTGAGCACATCCCTGTGAGGAGGGATGGGGAGGGCAGGGTGAGGAGCTGGCACTGTGGCCAGAGGCAGGGGGGGACAGCGGTCTGGAGCTGCTCTGTGCCAGGAGCCAACACTGGGCAGAGAGAGAACTGAGAAAAGAGTCAAGCATGGCTGGCCCAGCACTGCCTTTAGAAACTCAGCTCAAGTCCTCAGTGACAAATTTCCAGTGCTCTATGCTACCCCTCAGTACATCAACAAATTAAAAATAAAAAATAAAGGAAAAAAGAAGGAAGACACAGCCAAACAGAATAATTGAGCGCTCAATGATTCAGGAAAAGCCCGTGTTAGAAGCACTAACTGATTATTCTTAGGCATTTTAAATTCCAGTGTTCAAATTCCACTTCACAAGCCTGATAAACTCATGATCATACAGCACCAAACATAGAAATATGTATACTCCTTACACACAGATGCCCACAACACCAAAAAGTTCCAGCTTATTTATAAACATGATTTTAAAAAGATGAGTAGAAAACTGGAAATGCCAAGACTTTTATTTTCCCAAGCTATTGTAAACTTCTGGCTATTCAGCCCTTAGCCTTATTTATTCTCTGGCTACTTCACAGAGATGACATGTCAACACTGATCAACTCACAGCCAGTGCTAGAATTCAAGCTGTAACACAGGCACAGAAACATTGGGACTGTGCACACAGACAAGGAATGAGAACTGAAGCCAAGGACACACATTTGAGCAAGAGCAGAAAAAATGAAAGCAGACATGACACAGTGGGCTCTGAAGAATTACACTTGGGTATGAACCCTGCTGAAAACAAATCTCCCTCCTTGTGGAAGTCTGATTATACCTAGGTCTTCCTACAGGAAAATCAGGTACAAGTGCAGGACTCTGAACCTTCTCCACTGAAGCTGGTGGCCAAACTGCCACCAGCTCCACCTGGAGCAAGAGTGAGCCCCCAGGCTTAAGGATCAAAACATGAATTTCAAAATGTTACATGAAATCCTGCAAGCAATGTAGAGTACAAAGCACTATTATGGTAAAAAAGCTCGTTGTTTCCCACAGGAATCCATCCATGATAGATGGTCAGCAGGACCTGGGGGCAGCATGCTAAGGAGATATCTCTTTTTCCTTTCAATGGGAACTGTGTTTTGCTTCTGTGCAGCTCAGGCACAGGGGAGGGAAGGGCACACTCTGCTGGTCACAGCACCTTTTACACTGACAGCTTTTGAACAACCTGAGTGCTGAAAAACAACCCTCATCCCACGACATCTGGGCCTGAGGTGGTGCCCACACCAGGCTGCTGCTTGACTTCTCTCACCCTGACTGTCAGTGAGGGTGCCTCTGATGCTGTCAGTGGATTCCCTCATGTTTAAACATCAGCCTACCTGCAAGAGCTCTTTCTCTCCTGAAGGACAATTTTAGCAGTGTAACATATGTTCAAAAACTCTTTACCTTAGGCTTTTCATCCAGTATTTGCTGACGAATCTCCTTGTGTTTTTCTACAAGTTTCTCCTGCCTTTTACTCTGAGCATCTTCTAGCTGTCAGAAAAGAGCAGAGAATCTTTTTTCGTGGATTGCACATCCTCACTCCCCAAAAAACATTCCACCCATCAAAATTAAAACATTATCATCAAAACTATGAACAATTCCAATATAAAATGACACAAATTACACACTAGTGCCTTGACCATCCCTGAGCACAATTGTTCAACAGTCAAGTGTGGACATGAAATACCAGATTTCACATGCAAGATTCAGGATCAGAAATGTCTAAAGGACTGACTGCAGATTTCTAATGTTATTAAATTATAAATTTGGGGCTTCACTTAATAATGACACAAATCTACTTAATTTGCTAATTCTTTAGGTTGCTTCCTAAATCAAGGCTCTTCTAAGCAAAAATGGGCCAACTTTCGAACCAACCATCTTTGCATTGAAATTAAGAGGAGAATTCAAAGGCTGCACACATTCCATAGTGATTTTACACCCCAAAGCACTGCAGTGCATGATTTCAGCCCGGTGTGAACCACCTGTAGCTTCAGAAAAGCTAATAACTGTAATGGAATTCTTTAGTTTGTGTTTACAGAGCTCACAGAATGCTTTTTACATTTCAGCAACTGTACAAATGCAATTAAAGTTAAAATATACTCTGCAATTAAATGTTCATTGACTTATGCAATCTTTGCATTCATGAGACAGCAAGCCCATCACAAAAATGGGTGCATTTTCCATGAATACACACAGGATATTCAGAGATGCAATTGTATTAAAATCTTCCCTCCTCAGCACCATCCCCCAAATGCTGACTAACAATTAATGAGGAGCTGTTTGAAATCCCAGTTTTCTTTAACTGGAATCTGAAGCAAAGTCTGCACTGCATCTGCTAAAAGTCAGCAGGTGTGGAATCTTTATGCTGAAGCCTGAATCTGCAGTTGAACATAGTCTAAAAGATGAGAGGTGATATTTTATCCCCCCAGATTCAGCAGAAACCCCTGGCCTGACGTACCCTCTTTATGTACTGCACCACCTCCTGGATGTAGGACCGGATCATCTCCGTCTTCTCCCTGAGGGAAGCATTCCACCAATTATTGGAGTCAGTGAGATCACACCAATGTATTTTAGCATCTTTGCCTAATCAATGCCATGTTTAAGGATCTGTATAATTAATTTTCTGCACTCCCTGAACGTGTCCTTGTACCAGGCTGCGCCTTTATTGCACGAAGGGGTCAGACTTCCCCCACTGCTCTTCCCCAGCAGGCTTTTCCCACAGGATAATGCCGTGTTTTCCACGTGCTGCTGCTGTTCCCACAGTCCCCAGTGTCAGCCTGGGAGCCGCAGAGCCCTGGGCAGAGGCACAGTGCCACACTGTGGCAGAGGAGCAGCCTCAGAGCAGGCACTGCTGGTGACACCGGGGACAAAGCTCCCTCAGGAGCAGGGCAGGCACGGCCCGGCCCCACACAGAGCTGAACTCAGGGGAGGTTGAACTTCCTGTCACGCTCTGAGAGTTGTTTGGTAACCATCAGTCAAAGGCTGAACACCTTTGAAGAACCCCCAGAGGGGTAAATGCACGTAAAATAACAATTTGTGGCTGCTTCAGTTGATCAGTTTTAGGACAGTTACAAATCGTGATTGCCTCAGCCAAGACCAGTGACCTGTTCCTCAGGTGGCACTAAAATCAGGAGGATTTAGGCAAGCCCTGGCTGGGTGTAAAAACATTAAGAACAATTAAAACAACAGATCATTATCTCTGTGAAATATTCCTTCCCAAACTTGTGCAAAAGCTTTAGATGAACAACAGTAGCCAGAGTGACTCAAAAGGGATTCACCAGAAGGTCTCACACCTCTCTGCCCTACTCCCAAAGTGAGGACGTGCCATGTCACAGACAGGGGAAAGCTGACTTTCCCATAGAGCTCCCAGCTCACCTCTCTCAAGGGCTCTCTGAAAAGCTTGACAGAGGAAAGTCCTTGGGAAAAATGAGAAAAAAAATGAAAGGGAAGGAAAAAGAACCTCTACTTGTCTGTCCCTGAGCTTTTCTCACTAGTGCCTCATTTACCTCTCAGCAAATCATTTCCTACTGCAATTGATTTTTACTGCTGCAGCATTTCCGTAATGGCCAACTGCTTTTTTCTAATATGAATTCCATGCCCTCTGAACAGCTCTAACTATATTAAGTATTTCTCCCTCTTTTTCATAACAAATTACATTCATCTTTTTTTTAATAGGATGCTGATTGAAATTTTTAATGTCTTGATTCTTAAACTACCTGAAACACTTCACTGTGTCTGTGATTTCCTTTCAGTGTTACCAAATACAGATTCTCTCTTGAGAGGCTCCAAAACCTGTGTAAACCCTTTTACCTGCAAAAAGCCAAACACAGTTGTGCCTTGGTTACATGGTAAAACTCAAACATTAGAGGGTTTCTTTTTTTGTTTTGTTTGTTCCTCTTGCATTTTTAACTGCTCTAAAGTAAAGACTGGTAACAAGAATAGCAGTGCAAGATTTAAATGCTGCATTTTCTTTTTGAGCTGCTTGCCAAAACAAATGAAGGAGGACAAACAAACCTAGCTACTGTGCCCTTGGGAAGAACATAATCAACTTACACAACTGCAGTTTGTGTTGTCTGGAGGTGCATAAATGAAATTAGTATTGCTGTGCCTGCACAGGGACACTGCACCCTCAGAGCTCAGCTTTCCCCTGTCTCTCCCCCAAAGTGTCACTGGTGAAGGATCATTAGCAGTGTCTGAGGGGAGTTCATCCAAACCTCACGGCATGGTGCTGCCATTTCTTCTGGAGAGCAGCTTTAATGGAGTTAAGAAGAAAAGACAACTCCCAAATAGGAATCCAGCCCTGTGGGAACAGGAGCATTAAGGCTATTTGTACTCAGAGGAACAGCATTTTGGGGAACTGCTCCATGAGGTGTTCCCAGGAACAAACCCACTCCACACAGTGCTGCTGCTGGCCCAGGCTCTCCCTGCTCACAGAACAGGAGATTGCATTAGCCCCAGGAAATGAAATTATTATCAGGGAAAGGACTCTGGTGGGGTCTGACTAAAGGCTGCCTTGGATTTAGGGTCGAGACCTTTCTTTGATTTACCAGCTGTGAAAAATCTTGTATAAGGATATGGATCTAGGGATATACTTACTCTTCCATTTGATTTTTATCCTTGGACTTTGCTTCTGTGATCTTCTCCTGCCTCTTCTTGTCCATTTTTTTCTTCAGTTCTTTCTTTTCTCTAAAGTATGAAATATAAAGGGAAGATCAAAAAGTTATCTAACAAATCCCACAAGGAGCAGCAATCAATGATAAAGGGAACAGCACTTACTTTTCACACGTTTCTTTCAGTTTCTTTAGCTGGTTGTTCTGACACTCCTCTGCTACATCTGTCAGCTTCTGAATTAGCTAGAAAAAAAACCCCCAAGAAATAAAAATATGTATTTCCAGCTAATCATCACAGAGGCAGCTAAATTTCCTCAGAAGTCTGCAGCAGACACTAAAGTGCTGCACCATTCCCAGATTAATTACCAATGATCAAAAAGCCAGTAAACATTATTATCAGTGTAAACACCTTATTAACTTGTGGAGTTCAGCCAGAATGGTGCATATCCAACAGAAACTGCTTCTTCTCTGTACATCAAGGTGATACAGTTTCACAATACTGAATGTAAAACCAAAATACATTTTGAGTATTTTACCTTTGCTAGGAATGAAAATGCCTGTGAAAAATCATAAGGGGTCACAAATTGAATTTACACAATGTTAATTGCCAGTTGAATTCCTGTGTCACTGAATATCCAGGTTTTGCTATGAGGGCTGAAAACATTCCTCGTGTAATGAGGATTCCTACAAGGAATGGTTTGGATTTTGGGGTGGTTAGGGGGATGTTGAAAATCAGGCATGACAGCTATGAAAGCCAAGCACAGAGAAGCACAACTACATTTTGGTCACAGAAAGAAAAAGCTCTGAGCCATTGGTTTGAAATCTGCTGTAGTTTCAATCTCCTTTGTGCCCAAACCAGTAACAAAAGCCAGGCCTGTGGTGGGGATGCTGACAGGAGAGCAGTCATGGGCAGGGCTCCTGTGCCACTTCAAAGAGCAGTGAATAAAGTGGTAAATGGGACCAATTTGGTTTGATCACCCTTCTAGGTTAAGTCTGATTTTGTAAAATCCCCCTCAGAGGGTGATGAACCAGGAATGTATAACAAGGCATAGCTGATCTGATCCAACTTTTCATACTGTAGATCAAAGTAGAAAGGTACCAACAATAGGCTCCCCTCTAAAAGAAAGCCATCAGAAAGAATCTCTCAGCTGAAAGGCGATTTTTAATTGGAATATTAACTCCTGCACAGCTCAGAGGGAGAACTGCCCAACAAAAGTTCTGTACTAAAAAATGCATTAACTGTGCCACCACCAAACAGGATAATTCTAGAAATGTAACTTTACTTTGAGAAATGCATTTCCCATTTTGGAATGAGAAATTAGATACCTACCTCATAAACCCAACTATGTAAATCTAAAATGGTTCTTTTTTATAAAAATTCAAATCTCTGAGATGCAGCCACCAGTTGTTACTGGGATGGGCACTGTCCCCCTGTGGTGCAGGTAACTGTGTGCACACACCCACCCTGGAGCAGCTGTGACTCACATGGGGATGGGAATAAACATCACAGCTCCGTGTTGTGATCCATGGAAATCACTCTGTGCAGGGGCCTTGCTGAGCAATAGCCACACAAATCACTGCTCTGACCTCCTCTTTTTGGCTGGCAGGGCAAAGGAGGCAAATCACCTCACCCAAAAGGAGTGAGGCAAAACATCAGGTAATAGAAAAAATTGCAAGAGGGGATTGTCTGGAGCTGAGAAACAGCTTGCACTCTCATAGCACCCTTTAAAAATGTTCATTTCTGCCTACAGAATGTCCATTAGCATCAGCTTCCATCTGCCCAAGCTCCTCTATTTCAGCTCAGAGGGCCTATGATCCTGCTGTAGTTGTCAGCCAAACTCCAGCTGTAAAAACAAAGCTGACTTAGACCAATGAATGCAAAATATTTCTTCACCATATACAGAATATGTCCTGCATCCCCTTAAAGCATTCATCTGCCACAGGAACACTCTTTGGCACAGCCCTCTGTCCTGGGGAACGTTTGAAGCTATTTTCATGGTGTTTCAATTTATTTTCTGGCTAACCCTGCCTCCTTGTGTGTTGCACGTTTGAAGAAATGGCAGAACAAAACAGGAGCACCATCCAAAAGCTGCAATGAGAGTCACGTAACCAGAGGTAGCAATAATCCTGCTGCCTTCGTGCCTTCTGAGCTGTTGGAAGTGTTAGTGACAAAGTGACACAACAGCCCCTTGAAGCTGCAGCAGAACACAGGGAAGTGAAGCTCTGGCAGGGACTCCAAGCAGGAGGAAGCCCCACTTAATGAGAATTTGTCCTGGTGCCGTCAGTGCTCACCCCGAGCTCGACACCACAAACCTACCAGCTTGATGTGCTCCCGTTTCTGGTACTTCTCACTGTAATACTGCTCCTGCCTGAGGTTCAGCAGCTGCTGCTGCTGCTTCTCCTTCAGCTCCACAAGCTTCTGGGTCATCTCGGAGTCCAGTGCAGCCAGTTCCTGCTCAATGGTGGAAGAGCTGTGGTCAGGGCTGCTCGTCTCAGACCTGCAAGGACACAGCACACCCCGAGGGGTCTCGGTCAGCAGACACCTGCCTTTACTTATTTAAATTTGCCTTTTCAAGTCAGATAGTTATAAGTAGTCCATTAATAAGTTGCTCAGCACCACACACAGAGCAAGAAGATAGTGATTTTAGCCCTAGTAAGTTAAATAATTTAATTAAAAAGAAATTATTAACGATTATTAATGGGACGCCTATGGCTTTTAAACCTCATTTCACTGACCCACCAGGGTGGTGTCAACCAGACTTACTATAAGTGAGCTGCAAACACAAGTGCCAAGATTTCCCATGAACAGATGCTCATGGAACTTGTTTATCCACTTCTAGACATAACTGGAACTTCAAAGCTGCAGAGCCTTCAGCAGGAAGAGTGAATGCAGAGTATTTTGGAAACCAACTCATCCCTGCAAGCACTCAGCAATAAATTTTAAAGCCTAACCTTACATCAGCATTTACCAAATGCTTCACATGGTAGAAACATCCCTTTATTTGGTGTTTTCTCCCCCCTTCAGGAAATGCCATGCATAGCACACACAAGAAAGTGCTCCATGGGCTGCTGACTTAAGAAGGAAAGTTCACACCCCAGTGGGGAACAAACCTCAGACAGGCAACTCTCAGGAGCAAGGGAAAAACAGAAAAAGGAAGCTAAAAAGCAACACTAAGGAATTGTTTGGGTCTGTTTTACTCTTTGTTAAGACAGAAGAAAGAATAGATGTAACTGTGAAAGGAGATATGATGACACTAAACTGCCTACGAGAAAAATAAGCAGCAAATCCCGTATCACTCTCAGGCCAGCACTAAACCAAACCCAAGGAAAATACATTAAAAAAATAAGATTATGCTGTGTCCCTGCTCTGCTGCTGTGTTTACTGCCATGCTCAGGTGCTAAATCAGTTGCCTGGGAAACGTCAGAACAGCGCAGGAGATGGACAAAACAACAAAACCTTGAACAGGGAGGGCTGACACGGGGAGAAAAATGAGTCTGCTCCTCAGAAATGTGCTGAGATTACAATGCAGAGAACTGGCTCTGCCTCTCTTCTCTCTCCTAGGTTCAAGTGTGCAGCTGCTGTCACTTAGAGTTACTTCACCTGAAATAATGTGATCCTGCTTTCATCCGTCCGAGGACACCAATCCCAAGGTAGCCTCCTTTTATTTCTTGTATTTTTATTGTATTTGAATATTCTGCTAAGAGGTTAAGTGGTGTCAGTGTGATGGGTGAGGGTAATTTAAACATTACAGAGACAGAAGACTGCATTAATGAATATTGCAGTCAGCATATTATGCCATTACACAACACATGTTTTAAAGCTGACACTTCTCTTGCATTCTGGAAAAAAAAAATCAGGCCTCTTTCTAAACACTGGCTAAAATATTGGCTGCTTTTAATGGGACATGATCATTAAAGAAACTTCAGAGCAACACCAACAAAACACTTGTGCATGTGTATAAATAAATATTTCAAACTTCCTGTAGACAATGGCTTTACTGAATGCTGGCTCAATTTTAGACAAGGGCAAAAAGCAGAGATTGCTCCTGACCAGAGACAACATATTTCTATGGCCATCTAATACAGGGACTCCTGTGAAGTAGTGATTTATACTTTGAAGTTACAGGCAGATAGTGTCAGCAATAATTTGAAATGATAAAATATCCTTTCTGCTTGGGATGCAGTGCTCTATAAGAAGTCTGCTGCTTGAGATAATATGTAGTTGCAAGATGGAAAATCCCTGAAAACATATTTGTACCTTTTTTAAAATTTAACTTCAGGACTTGTCTGTATCTGCACATAAAACTCCATGTCTCTGACACCACTGTGGCAGCTCCACACAGGAGACTGCAGGGTTTTACTGCCTGACATCATCAATGGTTTGCAGTCAGATCACAACACAGTAAAAAATCTCAAATTCTTTTTTGCTCAAAAACAATTGAGTCATTTTACTTATTCAGCTTGATTTTCTGCTTAGATGTGAATAGAAGGAAAGACAGAAATGTGCTGTTGTTTTGCCTGCCACTATCTGTCACACACTTTGGTGATGGAAAACACTGCAGATAAAATATCCCTGTGCTTGCAGTTGACAGCCAGTCATTAAAGGGAGTTTGTTAGACTCAAGTACAGAACCTGGAAGCCTGAAAACTGGCAACAGTGAAGGCCAGCAGAACATAGATATATTGGGAGTGTCAAGCTCTTATTAAGCCCAATGACATTCTGTCATCAGGAAAGCAGAAATGAATAAGCTCTTGCCCAGGGACAAGTTATGGCCTGAGTCCCAGTCACTTACATTTAGAGGTACTATCAACAAGGTTGGCAGCCAGAGCAGGCTTGCAGCTTCTTCCTCTGATTATTTCCTACTAAGAAGTATTTTTTTTAAAGCTCATTCAATATCATCATATTTAAGAACTGCAGCTACATCAATTTCATGTTAAAGTTAAGAGGACATTTGTGCTTATCTAGTTACTTAAAAAATAGATGATGTTAAAGATGCATCAATGCACCGATGGGAGAAATAAAAGTTCAGTTGCAAGAGTATCTGACACTGGCTGTATGTGTGTATATGCTTTGTCAGGAGTTATGAACTGATCTTTATAAACATACAGTTCACTACCATAAGAACAAGGCAATAATCGTGGAAAGGTTAGTAAGAATTCATTGCCACCTTTGCATTTCAAACTGATAAAAAGAAATAATTCATCAATAAATAATACAAAAATTGTATCAGGACAGAGAAAGAGATAGGGTGATGCAAGGCTTGGAAAGAGAAAGCACAGAAGGGTGTTCATGCAGAGGCAAAGCCAGGCAATCATTAAGGGATCCCCAAGTGGTCTGGATCAATCATGATTCCAACAGCAGTCAGATATTTATTATCTGCAGGTGCTTCTTTCCCCTAATTGTACAACTCATGCCTTCTGCTGTGGCCTGAGTTTTTCCAGGCTCTAACTCAGAGCCAATGTTCTCATCCCTCATTAACCAGGAATCTGCTGCTTTTAATTTCTTCTGTGCTCTGTCACCTCCATATGATTTCTCTACTGTAAAAGGAGGCCAAGTGAAGATCTCCAGCAGCAGAGTGATGAGGCAGGCTGTGCTTCACCCACCTTTTCTTGCTGTCCCTTTTGGCAGTTTTCTCTAGCACTGCTCTCCGCCGCAGGTAGTCGTTCTGGATCTCGTTGTACTTTGCTGTGTGCTCTTTGATCAGGTCGGTGGTTTTCTTGTGGTGCCTCTTCACCAGGTCCTTCATTTCCTTGTAGTGCTTCTTTTGAAGTTTCACAAAGGACTTCTGTTGTTTTAGCTCCTCAATGGTCTGTGCTTCTACTTCTGCAATGACAACAACAAAAGCCACCTCAATTTTCCAGCAGTGTAGGATTTCAGTCAGAGGAGCCAGGGATTGCCATGGGCAAATGAATGAAACAAAACCTGCTTGTTTACTGTCAGTAAAGGAAATATGGCATAAACTGAGTAGTTTCACCTCAAACAAGCTAACTGGCTTGAAAGCACTGGGATAAAATGGTTCCACTACTATTCACTACACTCAGAACAAATTTAGCTTCTGTTCTCACAATAATGCTGCTCCTGTTTCTGTGTTAGATGGTAACTTGGTACTCGTGAGACTATAACAATTTCTAAAAAATTTTCTGTTGGCACCCCGTCTCATGAAATGTGCCCAAATATTGCTTACTTCAAGCCTGACAAAAAACACTTAGCATGTACATTTTCTAGGAGTTACTGCAGTCCTAATCACTGAAAGAAATGCCTAAGCCAGGCAGCCTATTTCATAAAAAGGATGTTTTTCTTGACAAGGAAGCTTATCATTCATGCAGTGTCATCTGTGTAATTATTACCTGTGAGGACACTCTGGATAAGATCTTCTGTCTTTGCAGGGGCTTTCACAGAACCTAGAGGTAAAAGAGATGTTTAACTCCAATTGTTTTAAAACAACAGCCATGAATGTGCTGAGTGTTAAAACACAGCAGGTGACACAGGACACACCCTGACATGGGCAGTTATTAATCATTGGAAAAAATACATCTTTTGAGCAGGAGAGGAGCAACATGAAAACATCAACCCTCTGGCCCAACACAGAAAGGTGACCTTCCAAAAACCACCTGAGCTGTGTTATTTTACTGATAAGGAGGATTGAACTCCCTGATACCACTCACACGAGCCATTTGAGTGGCATTAGGCTGACAGTACAACTATATCACATATTACGACATCAGTGCAAAATTCCTGCACACAGGATGAATCCAACTCCTTGGAAGTCACTCAGATCCTGCCTGCAGAGACTGCAGTCATAAAATTAAAAACACTATGTTCAACAAGCATTTGCTATAGATTTGTCAATATAAAACACAGAAGTGCCTAAGACTGTCTTTTGTGTGTGGATTAAGATGTAACTAAATGCATAAATTAGGCATAGCTTTAAAAACAATTCCAAGGGATTCCTGTACTTGCAACAACAAAAAACCCCCAGCACATTTTCTTGCCTGTAATGGATTTCAGTTTCACCAGTAATGCAACTGTTAAATAGAAGATATTTGTATATTTGAAGCAGAGAAAAGTGGTGGGAAAGTTTCTATTTATTTTAGTCAAACAAACACACACAACTTCCCACCTTTGTTCTTTAAACACAAAGCACTTGAAAAATTATTATCCAGACTCATTTTGAAAAGATGGGACTTTTTTATTTTCTTTTCCTTTGTGTTTTTGTTTGTTTGTTTGTTTTTTACCTGGGGCTGGCTGGCTGTGGACAACCTGAGTTGCTGGTTTCGGTGTGAGGGAGGCAGTGAAATTTACTCCATTTTCTGCTGGTGTTGGCCTGGGTTCATTGTTGGCTTCAGACGGTGCATCCCCATGGTCAATCTGAAACCACATGATAATTCACATTATTCTTCTCAACTAACAGACTTAATTTATTTGCAGGTTCAGTTTAGCTTGGGTTTTAAATGTAAAATTCTGCAAATGTTGTATCTAAAAATCATTCTAAAATAAAACAACCCAAGAAGATTTCCTTAAGAACTGTGATAACCCAGGTGGCTCATTTGTGCAGGGTAAATTTCAAGAAGAAATGGAGCATGCATTATTCTGAAAAAGTATTTTAAGCAGATATAACTCATCAGGGACATTTTTCAGTACAACATATATTAGCTGCACCAGATGTGAAAGCTGTATTGCAGTGAAGAGCCATAAAATCTTTCTAGAAATAATGTAGGTGCTGGCAGGAGAATGCTCCTTAAATCCCTGCTGGGAACAAAACGTGTACACAAGATCACTTTTAAATTTCATAGATACACACAGCACTATCATTATTCACCATTCTCACAAAACAGGAACATCCTTCTGACTCCCAAGATCTTACATTCCTGTACTACACTCCAAGGATAACGGATAAACAGTACCTCCATTCTGCTGCATGAACACATCTGTGATATCCAAATATTTAAGCATTTCCCACAATCTTTTCCTTCTCTCCAGTATCCTTCAGGCTTGCAGCGT
This sequence comes from Cettia cetti, assembly GCA_013401135.1. Lineage (NCBI taxonomy): Eukaryota > Metazoa > Chordata > Aves > Passeriformes > Sylviidae > Cettia > Cettia cetti. The sequence goes on along the minus strand of VZUI01038966.1, from coordinate 3,382 downwards.
GCACTGTACTACACACTGAACATCTGAAACTGTCCCTGTGACCATCAGGTTTTAAGCAGGCACCTGGTACTCAGCAAACAGAAGGTCATTCAAAGCAATTTTTATTTTGAAATGGCCAGGCCCCCGTTTCCTGCTGTCCCTGTGAGGGGTCCGTTGCCATGGTGTCTCAGGGAAGTTTTGGATTTGTTCCTTCAGCTGCTTCCATCTCCTTCTTTGATAGTAATCACATTACATGCAGAGGCAGGATACCACAGTTGGTTTTTTTCCCCCCCATGATTACTCCACACTTGCAAAATATCAGCCTGTGCTGCATCAATAGAGGCAAAATAGATTTTGATCCAACTGTTTTGTGCTGCTCCTGCTGCTGGTTTCCTTCAGCCCTGACACTACACTGTATATTGCAAAACAATTCCTGTCTCAACAGCCTATTCCTACCAGAATTACAGGAGAGAGATACTGTAGGCAGAAACATGATGCAATTGAAAACCACTGCCAACAATTTCATTTACATCAAGCAGGAACAACTGCAATAAAACATGGGAAAACCTCATCTAGCCACCATTTCCAACAGAGGAACAATGTGACAGGCAAAAGCTGTAGCTGTGACACACACAGATGTGGTTATCCTCACAGTTCTCCTCAGGCTGCAGTTCATTAGTGTAATAAAAACAATGTTTGCTACACAGATCATCAGTATTTAATACAAATAAAGCCAGAAGTTCTAACTTCTGGCAGCTCTGTGCCCCACTGCATGGGAAGTTGGTATTACCTTCTTTTGAGACCTGGTTTTTGTGTGCTGTGAAATGCTGCATCCCAGCTTGTTGAGGAACTATTAATATAACCTGTCAGTTTGGGACATAAAACATCTGTTTTCAGAAACTGAAGCAGAAATGTGAGGCAGGATCACAAAGTGAATAAGGAATAATTTTCACTACATCAAGCAATCTAATCTCATTAAAAAGCACTTTCTCTTCCCATAATTCATCACACTATGCTAAAAGAATGCTAAAATAAACATGATGTTTCCTTTAAAAAAAAGAATTTTTCCTCTTAGGCTGTTTTTAAAACATGATGTAATCCAGCCTTCTAATTTACAGTTTTAATATTCACATAAACTGGTTTCTATTTCTCATTGCCACATCTTTTGCAATACAGTGCATTTACAAAGTAGAGAGATGCATACCCATGGAGGAATCTATATGGATTATTTTTATTTTTACAGAGAAAAGGAGCTGCTTCAGGCTGGGATTAGTTCTTACCAAGGAATTCTCTGCAAATTCCTTGGGATTGTTCCTCCTGTCTGTAAAGGACACTTGGCAGGGGAAGAGAGGGCAACCTTCATTACTTGTGTGCTCTTAGAGATTTACAATTTGTTCACTGAAAGGTGCAAAACTCACACTGCAGGCACTCCATTCCCCAAAACCAGCTCTTCTCAGGCCAGGCTGGAAGGCAAGAACTGATCAAGAAAAGTAAAGGTAGGAACTCCTGTCATATTTATGATGGGAACTTTGTAAATAAATCCAGAGAAGATGCTGGAACCTCAGGCAGCTCTTCAGCATTTTTTTTGTTTATGTGATTACACTGACCATTAACAGACAAGGTAATATGAAGCCTGAAGAAAGGCTGAATTTATTTGGTTAAAACAATTCACTGTTGTTCTCTAAGAGAAGCCTTTGGAACTTCCTACAGAGTTTAAACTTCTACAGCAAGGACAGCAAAGCAAAAACCTCTCAGTGTTCCTCTGACAGCTACTCAGATCAAAAATGTGTGTGAGGGGAAGGAAAGGGGTGTGGGCAGTGAAATCTGTGTTGGAAGACAGCTCAGCTTTGCACACAATCAATTCTAGTGTGTAAGCTTGAAATGGGGCATTGGAAATGTGAATCCAGGTGCAATGAGGTGTTCATTTCTGGCAAACACACTTGGGTTTGTTCAGCTGTGTTCCAGTGAATGTACTTGCAATTATTAATTGGTGTGATTGTTGTGGGCCAATAAAAGTGAAGAAAACAGACTGACAGATGAAGAAAATGTTATCATCACAAAACATGGTCAGGGAATTCAAGATTTCCAAGTACAGATCAAAATATCTTACCCAAAAAGTGCCTTTAAAATAGAAGGTAACAGTGGTGAATTCAGATTGGCACTTACAGTGGCAGTTTTGCCTCTGTTCCTTGGTGCTGCAGCTAACTCAACTATTACACATTTTTAGCAAACACACCATAATCACTACAGTTTTCTTTTACAAAATATTTCTGTGCTTCTTCAAAACAACCTCCTTTATCCTATGAGTTTACAAGCTCCCTGACAGTCATCTCTCCTTCCTCCATTTGCTGCAGAAGATACACTATGACAAGATTTTTTCTAACTAACAAATAAGCCTGTCTATACCAGGAAAATCTGTAGTTTTTCAAAAGTAAAAATGACCTCTAAGGTATTTAAAGGATTATGTTAAAAAAAGGCTTTGCTATTAATATAGAATCTCATGTGTAGTGTGTCCTAGATAAATGTCGAAGATACTATTGAGCATTTCACAGTGTCCTCATTCAGCAGAACTTGTGACACTGCACAAAGAGTAAATTGTTGGCTACTGAATTGTAATGACTTTCACTCATCTGGTCTGCTTTGGGAATGTATTCTTGGTTACAAAATCTAGTTCAGCGAGGTTTTGCACATCTGAGAATTGCAGAAGGCAGACACCAGAGCAGAGGGCAGTTTAGGATTGAAAAGCATTTCTCTGTCTTTGCTAGAGATTGTGCTGAGAGCCTTTTGATCACTTGGTGTGCACAACACCTGGCACAGCCACCTCTGACAGACAAAGCTGATACTCTCAAATACTGCTGGAAGCCCCAGTGACAGTGTCTGGAACAGAGAGAATGAATGTTTGAACATGCAGAGTCCATCAGAAACCACAGCTGAACTCTTAATTATACTCAAACAACATCTGTGCATTTGGGTGCATAACACCTTCAATTATACATAAAAGAAGGTTCACAGGTTAGTCTGCAGCTAACCATATACATCCAAATACCTAACAACTAAAATTGTGACTCCCATAGTTTTCAGCTGAGCTACAATAGGCCTGACTTTATGTTTACTCCATGGTCTCCTCCCTCTTCATTTCTCTTTCTAATATCTATGAGGGGTTGGATCAGCTGAACTCCAGAGGTCCCTTCCCACTTAAGTTATTGTATGATTACCCTGTGTCTCTTTAGGACATGTTTGCTCACAGAGACTCTATAGAGACATTGTAATCTGAGATATACAGATGTTTCTCAGCAGAATGATCTCTCCAGAGGCCTAAAATTCTCTGCAATTTTTAATGTTTTCAGGTAAAACTCCTGACACAAAATTGCCTTTTTTTTTTTTTTTTTTTTTTTTTTTTTTT
>VZUI01038959.1:0-34181 GCA_013401135.1 Cettia cetti | reverse complement strand
ATAGAGATAGAGATAGAGATAGAGATAGAGATAGAGATAGAGATAGAGATAGAGATAGAGATAGAGATAGAGATAGACATTTTCTTTATTCTTTTTTATCTTTCACTTTTTTAAACTTTCATGCTTTTTCTGAGGCTCCATGGGAACAGATTTGTTCTGCTGTTTTAGGCATTTAGACATCAATATTTTCTCTGGAATTTATAAACAACTTACAGATATTTAGCTGTGAGACAATGCCATCTACTTTGATCTCTCTTCCCACTATGATTACAGGCAGATTAATTTAATGATTTTGGATCTTTTTACAGAACAAAGAGATATTGAAATCGAGGGGAGAACACATACACTGTATCAGAGTCCAGAAGTAAAAACAGCCAAGCAAACAAATACACAAAAAGATTAAAAAAATAAAGCTAAAACAAAAAGATAAAACTCTCCAATGCCATTGCTGCACAAGATGTCAAATCCAATTATAAAAAATCATCCTGAAATACATATTTTTATACAACACTGTATATTCAATTCAACATAGTATTTAGAAAGAAGAAAAAAAACCAAAAACCCACAAGATCATATTTTCTTTATTTCTGAAGACTGCAAAGGAAAATATGGATAACTGTTAGGACTCTTTGTCTTATCAATGAATGCTTGTATAAATGTAATAAATGTAAGTAGGACATTTGTGGTGTTGTGTTGCTCCAGCTTGAAGAACAGTCTTGCTTACAGGAATCTGGGAGTTGGACATCACGACAGCACACATGGAAACTGAGTGCCACCTTCCAACATGAGTGCCTGATTGGCTTGAGTAGTTCTTAAGATCAGAACCAGAGGATATTCAAGCAGCAGTGAATTATTCAAATGCAAAGGAAGCTACTCATAACTTATGTTGTATAACGCTTCATCAGATCTGGTCTGATTCTTTTTTAGTGGAGTTGAGACAAAAGCCAGTTTGCAGCAACCTGCTTCAGAGATGGAATAGCTCTTAATACAGTCTTTTATTCTGCTGAATTCTGAATCAGAAACAAAATAGGAGTTAAAGAACCAAAATTATAGAAAAGCTGTATTAATGTATGTGTCCATACAATAGTATCCAACAGGCTGAAGAGAATTCAAAATATCAAACAATGCATTTATAACATTTTATTAATATTTTCAGAAATATAAATATATAAAATTCACTTTCAGATTTGTAGTTCATAATTAAAAAATGCCCACATCACTGGCTTTTCATTAAGACCAACAGGTTGCCAAGGGTATTAGAAGAAAGGTTTCCATAAACTTTCAGCTTTTTTGACTAACAACAATTAAATAGACACCCAGCAGAGAATTCTGGGGAAAAAAAAAAAAAAGTAGTGTCTCCCCTTTGCTCCCCCCAAAAAATAAAAAAGACAAAATAAACCCTAGGACTCAAGTACTTGAAAACCTCCCTGACAAATCCTGTGAAAATTATCGCCTTTTCCTCTCACTATCTCCAGCTGTAGTCTTTGTTTTGCTGATACCATGGATTTTAACCTTAATGCTAAGGATTTATTTCTGTTATGCTTTCCTCTGGCCAGCAAGGCTGCATATATGTACTTCTCTGAATAAGGACTCACAGCATTCCATCAATAACAGGAAGACACTAATTAGTTTACTAAGGTCCATGAATGTGACTGGTACTTTTGAAATTTTATGTAACTCCTAAAATCCATTAGATACAGTAGGCTGTCCCAACATCTGGAACTTTTTAAACAGAATTAACTTATTAGCAGATGACTGTGGAACAGATTTATTGGTATATAAAAATTAAGTCAAAGTCATTAGAATGTGTGTTTTTAAGGACATTAATTACATTATGCTTCTTATGTGGAATCTACACTTTGGACTAAAATGTAGCTATTTCCCATTTTTAAAAATATAAGTTATATAAATAAATTTAGAAAAGTAATGTAATAATTTTGAGAACTAACATGTGTTCAGATAATTACTTGCTTTATGGATTTCAGAAGTAACCATTTTTTAGGCTTGTGAACAAATTAAAACAGTCCTTATCTTATTAGTGTGAAAATCCCTTCTGTGCTCTGTCTATCTGGCACATTGGTAATTAAGGATTTGGAGGCCCTTTTCCTGAATCTCCTCAGTGAAGCAGGTAAAACCATAGAGTATGTGATTACCTTTATAAATCCTCTAGATTATAGATATCAATGCCCAGTGTTTATTAATTTTAAAAGTTCTGGAAACATAAGCATAAATTCCAAAGAACTGCCATTTCACAGTCCCCATTTCTTGATAAAATAAAACCAAAAAGGAACTTGTTCTCTGATAACATGTGGGAGTATGAGCAGAATTAAACTAAAGATCTGATAAATTATTCCCAGTACACATCTTTGAGAAGCTGGCAAGTGAGGTCATTTTGTCTTTTTTACACGTCTCAATAACAATATGGTGATGAACAAGAATTAGACACAAGGAGCACTTAAATGACTAATCCTCTGACACTTTTAAGTGCCCAGAAGAAAAAGTTGTCCAGACTTTCCTGCATAATTCATTAAGGTAATTCACTTACCAAAATTATTTTCAAGAAGATAGCATACTGAAACACCGAAAACAGCCTCCTAAAAGTTCTCATCTATGAAAGAAGCAGCTGAGACAAAGGATGAAAGTCAAAACAAGGCTGGATTCAGCTGGTTCTAGAGGTTTCAGGCTCCTTACAGGTCAGTTAGAACTGATTAACATACAATAAAATATGTGGTGAGATTTTCTTATTCCAACTAGCAGCTGTAATTACTGAAGAATACTTTTTCATGGAAGGAGAAATTATTAATATTTAAATTCAGCATTTCTATTTCCTGCTACAGTTCTCTTTACTGTTTGTGCAGGATGTAGCTTGATCGTTGATTTAAAGCATAGGTTGTTTAATAGGTAGCAGGCCAGTTATGTTCTAATAGAATTTGAACATCCAAGAAGTTTCACAAAGCTCAAGTATTTTTCCTTTCATTACCACTTGTACTTTCATTACCATTGTATTTCTCAGTGAAGAATAGTCATCCATAAGAACAGAAGAATAGTCCATAATACTCTTGTTTGATCAGCTGAACTGGTATCTTTAGGCAGAATGAGATTTGTTCCATTGTTACAGTGGCATGAGGGTGTAAGTTTTCACTCATTGTCCATTTTCCTTCTTGCACTTGCCTGACTTGATTATGACCACATTTCTTCCCTGATCCTGATTACTGCCTGGCTATTTGATTAGTGTTGCTTAGTATTTTAATGAGTTCTGTGACTTCATATAAAGTCAGTGTACTCATGGAAACAAGAAGAAGTAGGAATAGAAAAGTTTGGGAAAGTGGGATACTTAAAATATTTAGGATCTGAATTTTCAAATTTCAAAAAATTTGCTAATAACTTTGTAAAGAACTATAACTACTGTTTAGCTTTTGTGAAGCCTTAAATACTACAAGCCAGTGAAAAATAATGAAAGATTTGAACCTGAATCAAGATGGTTTTTTATAAAATTACATATGAACTGGGAATGAACTATTTTTTTTCTATTCATGCTTTGCAGATTTATATCATAATCAGTTGATTGCTGCTATTTATTACTTGCATATCCAATAAAAAGGCTGTAGGATGTATAAAAAGAGATGGGTAGGACTTTTGCATTATTTACTTGAAGCATCATATCTTTGTATTTTAGAAAAGAAACCCATAGGCTTTTTCTGGAGTTTTATGAGAAGTTGATTTGAGAACAAGAAATCTTAGATTCTTCTGATTCTGCTCTGATATAGATCAATCTTCTTGCCACAGAGTATTATCATTCATGAGAGAGCATTGTATGTATAAATAGATTATAAAACTTTCATAAATATCATGAGTATGTTAGGCTGAAGTACCATGTATTAGAGAACATTATAAGTATATAAGTAAAACGTTTTACAATTAACCTATTGATCCATTGAACTCTAGCAATTTACAGTAACTGGCTGACCACTCCAGAAGTCATATATAATCCTTTATAATCCTTTATATGTGGCCATCAATAGCACTTATTTTTAAATAAAACATGATTCAAATGCATATTTAAAACTTCTTCTCACAAATGGGAAGGTTTAATTAATGGCTGTTGTTACTGTTTTTACGAACTCTGATTCAGGAGCTTAAATAGCTTTGGGGATTCATGACCCTTGCTTTCTACTTTATTCTTCTCACAGAAAATTCTTCTTTTGATAAAGGAAATGTTTATGGGTTTAGTTTTGGTCTTTTAATCACTTTGCTTTTTTCTTCTTTTTTTAATACGTGAATAGCTACTTGAGAGGCATTGGTACAACCCATGAATTACACAAAAAAAACCCAACAAACCAACCAGCATACTACTACCAAATAGGCTCTTATTAAATATACTCAAAAGACGATGTACAAGTCACAAGAATCATCAGAAGTGTAGGGTAGAATATCAGAAACTACAATCATTGACCTGAAATGTCTGAATAGATATTTGTATTCAGTTATTAATTTATTTCTTTTATTCCTTTATATAATTCACAGTCATTATCAGGAACTTCCCCCATTTAATAATTTTACTGACTATCAGAAAATAAATGTAGCATAAAGATTGTTCAATCAATTTTTTTTATGAAAAGCACAAAGCACCCACAAAATTATTTGATTTTGGAAAATGATACATTTATGAACATACTTCTCCTCTGTATAATTACACAGCAGCACTCTGTGTGAAAACAGGTTTATAGACCCTAACAGCACAGTAAGTGCTTAACCATAATTTCTTATGATTTCTGTTGGACTTATCTCCAGGGATCACATATCTATTTAAAAATTAATTTTACAGATGCAAGAGATTTTTGGTCTAAAGAAATCTCAGATCCACATTTGTTATGCATATTTGACCTCTGCCCTTCATTCTGAGTCAGAAAGGTTGTGAGGCTGCTGTCTCTTTCTGACAAAGTGAGTAAAACTGACAGTTACTCCATTAATGAGAAATTCAGCTATTGATCTGATCTTTTCTCCTCTGCCATTGGTTTCTGTTCCTTGTTTTGTCATTTGGACTTAAAACTGTCAATAAGTTATTGACTGAAGGATAGAAAGTCAATCATTTCTATTCTCCTTAGAGCTTGTGAAAATGGAATTTATGTGTATTGGTATTTTACTATGAAATTCTGAGCCTGTAATATAGCTGTTTCCAGTCATTCTGGCTTTTAGAAGTTTATTATTATGAAAGATAATTTTCAACACAATTAATTTACAGATTAATGATTTCTAAATGGAAAACAACTCAGAACTAAACATCATAGTATATATTTTAATAATAGATTACAACAATAGCTCATCTGGTAATATAACATTTTACATCCATGCAACAATGCCCAGTTGCTATTAGTTTTATTTTGGGTCCTTTTTAATTCAAGGAAAGAGTAAACAAAATACAGTATAGAGAAGTCACTGGAAGATCTATCAACTACAGATTTCAGTGTAATATAGAAGAGAGGGTTTGAAGCAGAAAGGATGATATGAGAAAAGTTTTTACTGTATAAGGTTATAAAGAAATCATTGCTTGATTCAATTTTCTCTTTGGATTACTAGTTATGTGTGCACTTTCGGGAATTCTGAGTTCTCTACTGGATGACCTCAGATTTACAGGTGCATCTAGGTCATTAGCTTTTCAAGTAGCACTTCTTTGCATTTCTGTAATGTTTTATGATATGCTTTACTTGATACTTCCCTACATGATCTCTCAATTGAGTCCTCTGGGTAAACTAACAAAAAGAAGCAGAAGCCAAATAACCACAGTCAGCTGTCCAAGCCCTCTTGGCAAAGAACACTGAGTATGTTTTTGTTTGACCAGATCCCTCATATCAAATGGAAATTATATTGGAGGATAGCCTGTAAAAGGCACATGGCAGGAAACAACCTCAGGCATTTGAGGGAGCTGCTCACTTAGAGGAACTTAAAGGCACAAGGAAAACAACAAAAATAAACACCAATATGTATCAGAAAATACCAATTCTTCTCAAAGAAGGTGTCAAGAACAATGGCACAGATAACCTTTACTGGTGATTGTAGTAGCTTTGAAATGGGCATTAAAATGTTAGTGAAATGACCAGCAGAAAATAATGGACAAAATTTCGTTGGAGACAATACACAAACATCTCCCAAACACTCTACTTTTTTATCTTTGCTGCTTTACAACAATTTCTATTTTTTTTAGAGAAGTACTGCTATGCTATACCTGACCACAATCAGCTACAGAAATTTATCTGAATCCAGATAAAGTCTTAAAATACAAGGAAATTCCATGATAACCTGCACAAGAAAACTCTCAGCAGAACTCTTTTCTTACTTATATATTTATTTATGCTCATGATGATGTAGAGCTGCATATTGAAAGCATGCGAGCTGAATATTGTAAAGGGCAAAAACTCTGCAGGTAAGTTAAGAGGAAAAAGATAGATGATGTTGTTGAAAGTGAGCAACAAATACAATTATTTAAGGTCTATGGAAATTATAGCTACCACTTCTGCCTACAAGAATGAATTGTAAACAGCAATTTGGACAAAATGAAGAAGTAGTTTCCATGCTAGTAGATAAACATGATCTATTACAGAGTTTTATAGAGTCCATGTACATTGTGTTTTGTATTTTTGGGTTAGGTTTTTTTGCAGTTCATTTCTGGAGGTTTTTTTTGCCTGGAAGACCTTGTTCAACAGGAAAATGTGATCCCAAGTCTGCAGTTATTGCTTCTCAGGAACTCGTAGCCAGAGATGTTTAATGATCCATATTAGCCTTCTCAACAGGAACTGCTCTGCTCTCCTAAAACAAATGGGATATCCTTTAGAAATATGTACTTTTCCATTATTTTTAATGCTAGAATTTTCACTTTGAATGCAAGTCTACTGGAACAGATTTAAAGGTATTTGATCTATGGGGGAAAAAAAAGGGGAAAGAAAAAAAACCAAAATAAGTTAGTCTATAAAATGCTTTCCCATCAAGGAAAGGTAATTTATGCTTAATTTAATGAAATCTGTTTGTTCACCATGAAAAGTTTTGATGTATAATCCATAGACATTTTTATTTATTCACTGCTTTAGTAATCTATTGCAATTAAAACAATTCCATTTTTTTCAGACCAACTTTCTCAGTATTTCACCACCTCTTTTTAGTCTCCTAGAAGTAAGAGCAGAAAAAAAAAAGTCTATGACTATAATGACTATATCACTAAGAGAAAGATACATAATTTATGTATTGAATGATCGGTTTTTTACTGGAGGGCTTCATTTATTTGCATTCCAAAGTATATTTTATGCAAATCCAGTATTCAAGAATTGTGGTGATCAAGAAGTGAAACTCAGTTACAGACTTTTATTTGTGCTAAAACATCTAGAGATTATTACAAAAAAAATTTGAAAATATCTCTTTTTCTGTCTCATTTACATAGGAAATATCAAATTCAAGACTGGCACAAGAAAAGCACTCATTTAAAATTAATTTCCTTAATAAATTTTCATAGAGCACCAAGAAATGTTGAATATGAAGCCTTTAATATAGACATGCATTTTTAAAAGCAGTTCTGGATAAGTTTTGGCACTGATCTCAACCTTGAATGAGAGTATATTCTTGTGACAGGGACAAGCCGGTTGAAATTAAGGAATTTCCAAAGTTAGCAATTTATTTTTGTTCATATCAGAGATCCAGAATATCAAAGAGTGCAGGAAATACTGCAAAGTATTTTTACTTTCAGGTTTTCCCTTGCTTCCAACACTGTTACTTTTGTCATCTAAAAAATATAATATAAAATAATATCATCTAGAGAACCTGAATCATAAAACTTTTGTCAAACGTAAAGATGTAGTACATTTAAAACTATAAGTGACATTTAATCAGTTTCATTGTATAAATATCATGCACAGCTTTCAAAACAACATCAGGAAAGCTACAAGATTTTTGACAGTCATCCCACAAACAGATTAGCACAGAACCCTGTGTAAAATTATTTATGTTATGTGTATATAAACATATAAAAATCTAAACATATACTTTCTTTCAGTGAACAGTGAAGAGATCATCAAGCTTTTAATACTTCTGTTTCCTCATTAAAAAAAAATGTATCAGTGCAATAATTTTCTCAAAAACTGAGAGAATTTTAAGTCTTGAAAGGTATGGGCTTAAAGTTGCGGGGTTATCATATATTTTAGTTCTACTGAATTAGATTAACATGAAAAGCTAGTGTGGAAAGTTGAACTATGAGCAACCTGAATCCTGAAGTTGCAATTAAAACTCATCCTTTTAGCCTGGGTCTGGGAATCATCAAGTATGGTCCCAAGAGAATGGGATCAGTTCTACTTCTTTTATGAAACATGATACATGCTTCCAACTGCTTGCAAAATATTCTCAAATTGAAATAAATATAAACTACTCAAAATACTACTTTGTGAGTTTTTATGTAATTTAAATAGATCTTACTTCCTTGTCAATATGCTCCCATTTGTTGACATACGCATGTGCCCTGTTAAAGATATGGATATTTTCCTCTTATCATCCCTGCCTGATTTGCAACATGATGAGTGAAACAGATAAAATGGGATGAGATCACCCCGTGTTTGCTGTTGTAACTTCATGAAATTGTATTTCAGTTAAATAAATTTGGCACCATTTCTTAGAAGAGCTATTAATCATTTTGTGCCAGGAAAAAAGATTTCAGAGAGAAATTTCCCTTAAGGGAAGTCAGTGGGAGTTGTTGTTATCAAAAATTTGTCAGCAATCTTCCAACAATCACGATATTGCATGGCAATTCTTACAGAAAATAATGCCCTACTGAAAACTAGGCTTCCACTTGAACTAAAATAATCTCGTTATCAATTAGCTGAACTTTTAAATTTGATTTGTAAAGTCATATTACATATATATTTCCTTTAAAAATAAAAGTAGTAAAAAATATTCATACTGATTGTTTTACCTATTTTTCTTCCCAGGATAATCATTGGTCTATACTATCCTTATTTCTGCTGTTCTTTAGACCATGTTTCCTTTCATCATTTTCATTGTTCCTCTCTATTACTACTGCTTGCTAATGACAAGTATTTATTGATTTGTTGGTTCGGGGTTTTTTTAACTTTTGTTGAAAATTTGACAACTTTTATGATCTTATGGGTAACATGCCTTTACTTTTTCCTTCACCTCCTAATTGGCTCCAGGACTATGGGCAGGCAGTGGAGAGGTTCTAGGCCATGCTGAACATGGAGACTAAATTCTGCTAGTGTCTCCATTTGTTTTCATATACACAGATTCACTAGAGTTTTCCCATCTTAAGGACAGCTGGTCCTCTTACTGATCCTAATAAGATTTTTTATTTAATGTATCAGATCACTTCAAATCATATTCTGATTTGTAGTTCAGTAATTTATCTGGAGGTTTTGAGCTGGTTTTGTCCTACCAAGCAGTGTTCTACATCTCATTTCTATGTGCATTATATGGCTCAGAGATTATTTGTTGCAATATGCAACGGAAATTTCTGTTTTAATTACAGTCATTAATTTCCTCTTATTAAACCATTGTTAATAGCCAATTTTCTGAGAAACTTGGGTTGCCCAGTTTGCTGTAAGTACTGTTGTCTGTAACAAGATTACATTGTCAAAGAACTTGTCATCAGAAGACAAACAAGTTTTAGTTTTACCTTTGCTGACCTTAACCACTACTGTCCTTTTTACTTTCTTCAGGTTTCAATCATATTTGTAACATATTTATCTTATCTTCAGAAGTAGACAAAATATTCTACTCCGGAATGTGGTCAGAAGACAGCACATTTGTTTAATTTCAGACTATGCACCAGTTTTTCCAAATGTCAAAGTATTACTGTTTTTTAAAAACACCAATGAGCAATTTTCCTCTACTATAGAAAACTTTCATGTAAAACCAAAACTGCCATTTCCTTAAGCGTCAATTGTCCTTTATTTTATAATCATCTTGGTAAGTTGCTGCAAATACAAAAAGGACAGCCATAACATTTGCACAAAACATGTATTTTTATTCCAAAGCATTGACGCTGTACCAGTGCTTTTTTTTGTTAGAACACTGATGTATTCTCTCTTTTATACACAATATAAACCACAGCCCCAGCAACAAGACAACTCCCAAATATGTAGAAGCTTCAAATCAACACCTCTAAGTTCTGATACATATTTCACATAAATACATAGAGTTCAAAAATTCACAAGCTTAATGCTTTTTGCTGTAGAGCATGAAGATTTTGATGTGATTAGTTATAAATTTAAAAATTATTTCATTTTTCTTAGCAAAATGGCATTCAAATCAAGACCAACTTTGCAGAGCCATTTTCAATGGGCAGGTTGTATAGATTCACATCATTTCCATATGTTCAGTAGTAACATGAAGTGCTGACTGGGCAAAATAAATTGCAAAAAATCTCAAAAATCAGATTTTGGATTTATTCACACAGCCAAAGTGGCTTGGTGCTGTGCAACAGGAGCACACTAATTTGTAGATATCATGCAAATACTGTTATGGTGTATCCTAGAGACTCATCCAACCTCAGAAAAAGACCCTAACATCAGTAAGGCAATTTTCACACTGAAAACCCCGGTGCTGTTTGAACTGACTGACTAATCAACTATCAAGGAGTTGCTTGAAAAAGTATTTTTCATTTGAAATGGTGCGAAAGTCAAGGGCTAGCACACTGAAATCATGTGATTGATAGACATGGAGACTCTTGAGTTGGGAAGGTAGCACATCACCTATTTAAGAAAAAGATCTTACTTTAAAAAGTACATGCTCAGTGCTGGCATAAACAGAGAGACCAGATGCTCTCAGATCTAATCCAAGCAGATGCAGGTAAAATCCAGGAGCAGCATCTGCTTTTACAGCCAAAAATGAGAATATTGAATGATTAGAACTAGTTAGTAACATTTATAATTTTTATCTTCTCTTTTAAAAAAAAGAAAAAAAAAGGCCTAACTTGTAATTAAACACACCTGCTCCCAAAATTGCATAATTTGTCAAAGCAAAGGTTTTTCTAAGCAGTGGATAACAAGGTATGAAACTGTGTAAATTTCTCATCCAAGTTATATAGTACTGAGCCTGATTAGGAGCTAGGGGTGAGTTCCCTGCTGTCCCTGAGGCTTGAAGCAAAAAATGAGCCAAAACTCCTATGGAGCTGAGAGAAAATAGCACAGCACAAATCAGTGTCACATGGCTGAATTCTCATCTGGTCCCAAGAACAGTCACCTCACACCTGTTGTCCAAAGAGAGATGCCCCTGCCCTGTTCAGGAGAGTGCCAAGATAACAATCAGCTTGAACCAAAATACAAAAATCAGGCCAGAATTATGATTAATATTACACTTAAAGGAGGCAAGTGACCTTACCCAGGCGCTTTGGCTTGATACCAGCATGGTTAATATATGTGTGTTAGTTTTATTTGTGGCTGATATTGATGAAGCCAGCAGTGATGAAGACAGTTAAAAAACTGCTGTATTCTAATGAACCTATGCAAGTTTTAGCAGTATCACCTTTAGTATAATTGTATCCCTCCAGCATATCATTAGCTTTCACTTACACTGCTCCTCCCAAGTATTTTAATTTTTTTTTTTTTGAGCAGGTTTCACTTGCTTCTTTCTGGTTTACTGGAGAAAATAGAAAAGTTGGAAGGAAGAGAGAAAATGGTGAGCTCATTAAGAGTTGTCAGCCTGAGAGGAGCAGAGCTCTCCTGTTCTGCTATTTAAACCTTCCAAGACAGGTTGCAGTAATGCAATCTCTTTTCTACATTTAGACTCTCCTACTGTCTTGCAGGTCTCATTTTTATTGTGTGAAGCATTTAATCTGTTCCATCTTTTTCCTCATTCATAACTTGATATCCAATTACAGTAACTATTCTTGCTTCCTCATGTCAGCTATATCTTTTCAATATTTATTATTTTCAAATACTATCTCTTAGCACAGACTTTCTTAATATTTTTAGCCTTAAAAAGCCAATTAAAATTCACAGGAGCTGATAAGTCTAACTTTTTCACTGTTTCTATCGATTTTCATCACCGTAAGTTTTTACATGCAAATGTAGTTTTCAGCTTGATATTTCAGAGCTAGGTGAAAAACCATGGCCATTAGCACTTCATGATTCCTACTGAAATTTGCCCCAGGTGAAATGTTTGATTCACTGTAGCTGATCAGAATGATTAAGATATCAAGTTTAAATAACTATTTTTTATGCTTTGTTTGACATCTCACAACCTGCATGTGCATCTGTTTTCAAGAGGACTGGCAATTCTGACAGAGATAAACTGCCTTAAGACAGAACCTTGTAGTGTATTTTAAGTAGGTACTAATTGCCAGCTTCAAGTTAGATGAGCTTGCACAAACCTGTAATATCTCTAATTTAATCTATGTGCAATAATTACTTAAAACAAATACAATTTATACCATTTAAAAGGTGATGCTTTGGCCTGTGGGTGTTCATAGGGTGAGTACATTACCCCCAGCTCAGTATCTTCTGTATCTCCCTGTACTGCTGTCTTAGCAAGAAATTTTGGAATTTCAATAAATGGAAAGACTGATGTATTCTTATGTGCAAAAATGATAGCAATCATGATATATTTTTCCAGTCCTATTTAAGAAACATACAAGAAAGTTCCCAACTGTTTTCATTCTCAAGGGTGAGAAAAAGAAAGCACTTTACTGTTCTTTTAAATAATCTGAAAATATAAGCAAACATAAAGACTGTAGCTAAGTGTCTTTGATTACACACTAGTCACTGACATGCCTATTTCCAATTAGATGTAATGCTCAGTAACATAATGTACAAAAAAAAATACTTCAGAGAAAACATCTAAAAAAGGTAAATTTGAACAACCAGCTCTAGCATTCTAATTTATCCAGTAAGACCTGTATTTTAACAGGAAAAGAATCAAAATGTAAAAGCATAAAAATACCCTAATATTACTTAGTCCACAGCTGGATATTTCAATGAGAAGTAGAGAGACAGTGCAGACATACAAAGATAAAAATCTGGGTTTTATACATGGGAAATATAAAGTGATAATACTCTGTAGGACTTTTGGTATATCCATAAAATTCCTGCTACTGGCAGCAAACAGACAGAATGTAATACAACATGAAGAAAACAACCAACATCTTTTTTTTAAGTTTTAAAAAAATTTTTTAAAAGTGTATTTTTTATTTGAATGGAGTTTCAAAGTTGTTTTAGAAATGGTGACAACACAAAATAAATGTAATTTAATTCTTTATTCAGGATTAAAAAGGCAAAATATTTATTCCTTTTGGTGACTATAGAAGACAAACATGAGACTTTTTATTCAAGGTTTCTGAAAGTCTCTGAAGAATGAACTGTACAGCTAATTTTTTCCTGATATATATAGGAATAAAGAATTCAATTGTCCCTTCAATGAGTTATTCTCTATCTTATATAAGTTTTAAAAACAAACCTGGAAAAAAATAATCAAGAATATTTTTTAAAAAATTTGCTGGATGTGACATTAAAATATATTTCATCTGATAAAAAGGTTTCATTCTACTCCAGTTATGTTTTGAAACTTCAGGAAGGTTTTGGATTTTTTTTTTTGCTTTTTCAGATATCTGCAAATGAAGAAGCTGATGGCTTAGGCATTCTCCTGTGGATTAAAAATCTTTGTTGTGAAGATGTCACGTGACAGATATTGTGCTCAGCTCCATATGTCAGGAAAACAATCTAACTTCCCATGCAGTGTTTAGTACAGAGGTCTTCTATTGACATTTTTGCTGTCAATACTATGCCATTCCCTGAATTGACAATAAAATAATGTCTATTTTTCCCGGTGATTCTTTTAATGGTGCAGAGACAAAATGTTCATATAGAGATTCCTTCCCTCTTGCAGATAAAAACACATCTGTGACAGAGAAGAGCAGTAGTAGAGAGCCTCACTTTTGTCATAAACTTCTCATTAAAACCTCATGTACTGACAATATAAACCACAAGGCCCCAGCTCAAGGCCCATATAAACCAGCTCAAGGCCCCATCCAACCTGGCCTGGAACTCTTCCAGGGATGGAGTATTCACAACTTCTCTGGGCAATCTCCTCTTGTTCTCACCATCCACACGGTGAAGAATTTTTTTCTAATATATAATCTAAGCCTATCTTCTTTCAGCTTGATGCCTTTCCTCCTTGTCCTGTCTGTAAAAAATACAGTGTGCCTCTCCAGCTTTCTTGTAGGTTCCCTTTAGGTAATGGAATACAGTTACAAAGTCCCCCAGAGCCTTCTCTTTTCCAGGCTGAAAAATTCCAACTCTCTGAGTTTGTCTTCTCTTCATAGAAGAGCTGTTCCAGCCCTCTAATCTGCTCTGCTCTGAACTCCTTCCCACAAGCTCATGTCTTTCTTATGTTTGTGGCTTAGCATATTTTGACTTTCTAGCTTGTATCTTAATATAGACTTAGCCTTATAGAAGAAGAGTCAGTAAAAAAACATACATGAAATTCCCACAGAATTTCTGAAATGCTGAAGAGAGTTTTACTTATTTTCCTGAAAGGGGCTTATTCAGCTGACATTTGCAAGTAACTATTAAGGGAATTACTCCATCAATTATCTCATACTTTTTATTAAATACACCTTTTATGGCATTTAAAATTGCTTATGTTACCACAAATATTCTTTTATGCTAGAATCCGTGAAGATACCTAGAGCAAAAAATAGGAAGAAAATAAGTTCTAAATATTTCCTCACACACCCTATTTCAGTTTCACTTGCAGTTTGAACTGTAATCAGAGTTCGAAAGCTCAGCCTTAAACAATGACATTTATGGAGGAGAAGTGTAGGGATGAAAAGGAGTTAGTGCGAAAACAAGAAGGATTTAAAGTACATTTAAACAAAGAGGGAGAATAATTGGGGTTTTTTTCCTTCTTTCCCTCTGACCTGCATCAGAGATTTCAGAACAATATATTTACTATCATTGCTATATTTGTGAAACATATCACATGAGAAATACAGCTAAAACCTCTTGAAGAAGTGTATCATAGCAGAAGAGTTGCACGGACAATAACAAAAATACATTAAGTTGAAGTAGAACTATTTGGTGAGTGGTTACTCACACTGATATATCCTGTCCAGCCATAAAGTGTAGATATAAGTTTTAGAAGAAAATATAAAAACCTCAAAAGCATTAACACAGTGGGGCACCAAGACCCATCTCAAGGCTCTGTGGTAACAGAGATGAATAAAAATTATGCAATTAAGGTAGCCAGAAATACAAATTTTGCTTACAGAGCTAGAATTGCAGTGTGAAACACCTGGAGAGGGAAACATGCTTCAGGGTGGTTAGTTCTGCCACTGAGACCATGCATCCATAGCATTTAAACAGCTGTGGATATAAGAGAAAAAGCAGCATCAGTAACTTTGCTTCCTTTTGGATAATAAAAATGCCTTAGCAGAAAAAAAAATGAGACAGTTTCTCTTTCTTTAGAGGCCCACAGCAAGTAATGAGTTAAGGTTTCTGTTAAAGAAAATTTGAGGAAGAGAGATGGCAAGAGTGGTGACTAACAGGGAAGGACGGACACAACCAACTTGGCAGTTCCCAGGCTGTGCCTCACTTTACCCTGACCATCTTAATTGAAGTGACTGAGGAAAGCTTTGTTAGCTACACTTATTTTTTCCCAATAAAGACATTTCATAGCTGTCTACAATAGCTGGTGGGATTCAACTACTAGAGTTGACCAGCTCTTTTTTATGGCAGTAGGGGAATCTTAGGCAGATAGTTTAGTCTTTCACACATATAGGTCAGATTTGACCCATTTCTGTAACTGCCCATATTAATCAGTTGAATGTGACTAGGGTGTTCTCTGACACTGAGCTCTACTTGTATGTTATGACTTCTTGAATATATACTTCAATTTTTTTTCTTTCCAAAATGAAGTTCAAATTGTTTGTAAGGAGTGGTCATGGCCAATGTTAATTGTGTGTGCCGTGCTCAGGCATTGTTCAAGTAGTCCAGCTTGGTATAAATCATAACTATGTCTGGTACCATGCTAAAAATTTAAGTGTGGCAAGTGAAGTAGCACAGCATAGGAGTCCTGGCACCGTCAAATTTTCCAGTGTAAAGCAGTCCATATGTCTCTTTCCTTAATCTGTTTAGGCCACTTTAGAGTCTTGTTCTTTTTAATGGATGAACGTACAACTATAAGTTTTTGCCCTAGAGTTATACATCAATCACTTTTATGTTAATTGCTGCTAGACAGTGGAAGTCTGTATACAGATAAGTGGCAAGAGACAGGCCTTCTGCTGAAACTTTCAAATAGTCCAAGTCTACTTTTAGCTAGTTAAATATGTAACAAGCCACAGAACACTTCTAGCTAAACTAATTCAGAAAAATCATCAGGGGTAAATGGAAAAGTTTCAGATCCAGCTCACTAGTATAAAATTATATCCATGGTCTTTATATCATCTGGTTACAAATTAATAAAACAAGAATGTAAATTATATTAAAATATGTTTGCAGAGTTAGAATTCCATCTCTGGTAGATGTTTTTCATGCTAGTTTCAGGCTTACAAAAGTTTGGGGGTTTTTTGGGTTTTTTTTTGTGTTTTGTTTTTTTTTTAATGAAGTTGAAATGAAAATACTGGAAAAATCTTGCCAACAAAACTGTTGTTCCATTTGAAATGGAATTTTTAGTTTGCATCACCATGGAGTGACTCATGGCATAAAACATAATGTATTTCCTTGAATTTTATGTCATCTGTAAAGAGTCATATCCATGAGCACTGTATTACAGCAACAATAACACATGCATTCAGTCTTGAAGAGAGTTTTTCTCTAAGGATACAAATATTCCTGTTAACTTTTGGTACAAATCAAATAAGAGCTCTTTAAGTGGCGCTTGTAATTAATAGCAAGCATAAGGAGTGGTAAGAGTAACTCTGCAGGAAGGCTGGAAATTATTTTGTTTCCATTTTTTTTGCAAAACTGCAAGAAACTAACAGGATTTACATTTCTACCAAGAACCGACAGGAGTAACATTTCTTGTTACTTTCATGCAACTGCTGTCATTAATAACCTTATCATGTCTGGGTGATAGGGGCAGACACCAAGAAAAGAAACAGGAGGTGGCCCCAGTACTTTTTCATGCCATTGATAGATTACTGTACAAACTGAGATGTGTTTTGCAATGTGTTGCACCCATTTTCTGGGCCTGCCTCACCTTCTAATTTTGTTGTCTTCTCAACACAAAAACAAAGCAGTGATAGAACATAAAAATGCCAGTTATTAATATAATACAGATGCACATACCTTGTATTTGTTTCTGGTAGATTCATTTTTATGTGATAAAAAATATTTATTTGGTTTATTTTCCCTTTAATTACTATAAAGTTTGTTCATAATAGAAAATATTCATACTTTTTTTCTTTTGTACCCTTTTTTGCAGTCTCCATCAGATATGCTCTCAAAGTAGTTATTTCTTTAAAAAAGATGCAAAAAGTACTTAAGTAATTTCCAATTCTTCTTTACTGCTCCAGTTTGTACTCTATCACATGGTTTTAGTGAGTCTAAAAAAAAAAATAGTAAACCAGGAAAAACCCCACAAATTCAAAATTAATTGCCTAAGGCAGCAGAAATAACATATTGCATTACTGTTTATAAGCACAACAGTATAGCAAAATCAATAAATCCTGCTCTCACAGAACTATTTTATATCAGTACATGGGTTTTTAAATATTATTTAATTATTTTTCAGGAACTCTTCCATGTTAGGAAGAAATGTATAAAACTATTTAATCAATAATGTGTTTCCCTTTGATGTTATCATAACTCCTTTGCTTTTATCAGGGTATGAAATGTTTATGGTTAAACAAAGCTAGCTGAAAGTTTATGTGATTTATCAGCTTTAGGCAGGAGGTTTCTTTTTAGAAAGTAAACCGAAGACTTGGGCTCTGATCCAGGCCATCTCATAAACACGTGGTTAATTATAAGCACAGAAACAATGTTCTTAAAGCCATGCACAAAAAAAAAAAAAAAAACCCAAAACCAAAAAACCACATTTTATTTCCTCTGTCTATATCAAAACTTAAATTAGTAAGAGATGCCAGTCCTGTTCTGTCTCTTTTGGCTTTTTTCCTTCCCTTGTTACTTGGAAAATTAAAATATTCTTAATTGTGATATACTGTTAAATTCTATGGAGGAATAGAAAAGTTTTGCCAGTTCATACAGAGACACCTGGAAACTTTATTTTTAGTTCTCTTCACATCAGCTTGTCACCATTTTTCAATACCTAGTTTACACTATAATGACACAGTAAGTGGGAGCCTCAGTCACTGTCTCCCTGCTGATGAAGCAATCAAAATACACCTGTTTTCTACTGGGAAAAAAATCAGCAGTAGTTGTGGTGGCTTTTTAACCTGTAAGATGGTGATAAACTAGCATGCTGTAAACATTTGAATTGGACAAACTTTCTCTTACTGTTTGCAAATTGAACATGAGCAGCAGGACACTGGCTCATGCATTCTTCTGTGTGATGGCAGACCATACAGTCACAGATAAAAATAATAGTCATGCCCAGCAAAGAAATTCCAAGAATTTGACCCATGGGAAATACCTTCTTGATTACAACTTCAGCACTGGTGATGTAAGGATAATGCCCTGGCTGAAAAGAGGTTTTGTTAACTATAGAAAAATGTCTAACATCTTATCTCTAGTTGTGACCAATCTCTGATATTTTATCATCCCATGCTACAAAGAGAATAAAAGCAGGATAAAATATTCTTGGACCTAGTAGCTGTCTAACCAAAGCCAGAAGCTTTAGATTAATACTTTGTCACACACATCACATCCAGCATAACCAGGAGAGAGAGATGACTCTGTTAACTTCTCTTGGGTGGGGGACACCCACAGACTCATATGTTTTAGTCTCTGACATTATCATGATCCCTTACACATCCTACAGTTGTTTATATAAGCTTATGTTCTCAATTACAAAAAAAAAAAAAAAAAAGAAACAAAAAACCAAAACATTGATTCTTTTTACTTGCATTCCCATGGACTGAACATGAAGCCCTTTCTTCTATATGCTTGACACCCCCGTATTACTAAAATATCTGAGTTGAGAAGTGCTCAGCTAGTCTTTGGGATCATAAAAGGCTGTTTTTATGAAGGGAAAAATAACACAAACCAACTGTTGCTAGTTTTAAAATATTTTATTTTTTGGTTTATACACATTTCTTAAAAGAGTGGGAGAGGAATAGCTTATTTCCCTGAACTTAGTTGAAGACCCCTACACTTACAACTTGATTTGTTATGAATTTCATGGCCCGTTGTGATCTCATAGGAATCTTGACCATTTTTTTCTTTTTTCCTTTTTTTTTTTTTTTTTCCCCTGAGGAAAAGATTTTCTTTTGTTTTACTTTATTCCCTTATGACAATAATGGATTCAAAGATGGTTCCAGTTTTCATTGCTTTAAACACAGTGTCCAAGACACTCCCTTAGCAGGTCAAATGCTGTGGCCCTGCCAATCTGATTGGGGATCTGGACATGTCCCAACAACACTAACATTCAGTTGTTCCCTCATTTAACCTAAATATGGACTACATCCAGTCACACTTGATAATAATAATGTTAAGCACAATAATGTTGTGCACAAAAGAATTCTTAGCATATTTTTAAAGCTATAAGGTCATATACCAGAAAAATTAGGAGATAACAGATATAAATTCACTAGTGTTTTTCTTTGTCCTACTATTTAATACCATTTTTTCATAGCTGACTCTTCCAGCAAACTGTGAAATTAACTTACCCAAGTATTATTTCACCCTCCCCCCTCATAATGTGGCCCTCTGTCTAACACAACTCATATAATTAAAAAAAAAAATTAAATATCTCTTTAGCTTTTCTATGGCAGTGATCATTACAGTATCTGCGTGTTCCATAAATATTAATGGGACTCTTCATAGCATTTTAGTAAGAGGAAGGGGTGGAGATCTTGTTAAATAAAACTGAGGGGAATCACAAAGAAACACAATTTGAAATCAAACTCATTAACACAGTTAACATTAATGCATTTTCTATTTCCAGAGCAGTTCTTACAGACAGCAACTGCAGCTGTGAGCTCTCAGCAGTTCTGAAGATAACCTTCCCCAAGTTAAGCCTGCAGAAAATGATGGAGACATAATTAATATGCAGTCTTTTAAAACTTCAGTTTTCTATGGCTTAAAATATTGCCACAGATGTTTTTTAGTAGAGGTAGGAACAGTGTTTATTCATTAGGACACTATTTATTACTCTTAACTGTCCTCTGACTACTTATTCAGTAAACCATTTCTGGTTTTGCAGGAAAAAAAGAATGGTACAGATGACATTCTTTCATTCCCTAGTACTGATTCACACTGAAACTTGGCCATCATCTTGTTGCAATGAGTGTGACATAGTTATCATAGCACATGTATTCAAATAAAGATTCTGTTCTGAACTTCCGTTCTGCCTTGGACTTTTGGCTGCTCATCTCAGTCTCATCTTCCTCACAAAGAAAATTCTGATTTTGTTCTTTTCCTCAGACTCCTAATTTCTGAGTAAGGCCAGTCCACACTAATATCACAGTGTGGCAGTCTCCAATTCCATGGGTTTTTTGGGGTGTCTCCCTTTTGTATGTTGTGTCCCTCTGTTTTAGACTAAAATATCTTCTTCTTCCTTGCTGTGAGAGTCAGATCTGAGCAGGACAGAGAGGCTGGCATCCACAAGCATGGAGTGGCAAAGAAAATCCTTTAAATCCTTTGCCTCAGGCTGACATCAGTATAGCATTGTCATGGTATCTTAGTCACTGATATCTTAGAAGTCTTAGTTCTCATATGAAACCTGGTTTTTTTTGTTTTGTTTTATTTTGTTTTTTGTTTGGTTTTGGTTTTTTTTTTTGGTTTTTTTTTTTTTTTGGTTTTTTTTTTCCTAAAGCTTCTTTATGTCACAAAATTGAGATGAAATCAGAGACAGAAAGCACAGTTCTGGTACAAATTCCACCTCCCTTACTGAACCAAGGTACCAGATTGAAAGATTTTCAGAATTTCTTTTGTGAAATTTAATCCATTCACCATATTTATGGAGGAACATTTTGTGTGATTTTGTTATTAGAAGAATAGAAACCGAAAATACATCTGAGCTGCCACAGAGGGCTGTCACAAATTCTGTTTAATAAGGTTTAGAATAATAAGCTTAAAAATTACCAAAAGCAAAGTCAGACAGCTTTAATGGGAGTATCCTTACTGACTTCAATAATAGTACTTTGAAAGAAATTAATTTCAATTCTTTTCCACCAGTACAGGTGTTGCTAGCCCCAAGTTACATATTTATATGATCTAGAAGAAAGAACTGAAGCAAAGATCATCAGGGAAGATTCCTAGGCACAATGCACAACTATTTTATTATACCTGACTACCAATTAAAATTAAAGAAACTCTGTCATCCAATACCTTTGTTACCCGACTGTGTTATGACAACAGGCTTGCTGCCACCAAACCTGGCCAAGCTGGTTAAAGCTCACTCTCACACATACAATGTGCTGGCTATTTCCCAGACTTTTTTCATAATGTTCCTGCAATGCCAAGGCTTGCACAGCTTCTTCTAGGAACTGCAATTTGTACAAAAAGTGTTGCTTCTCATTTATTCTTTAGTGAGGCTCAGGAAATAGATCTGCACCTCCAGCAGAACTAGCAGCCAATCACCTATCACAATGGGAAAGGAGATCTCAAAGGCAAGAAAGGAACAGGCAATGTTTCCCACTGAATAACGTTGTTGCATCAATGAACAGCATTGTGGACTTTGCTGTTTTGCAAAAAGGCATAATTGTTTCTGTGCTTTATGCTACTGTCAGTCTTGAAGCACTTAGGTCTTCTTGTAAATGTAGTTTTTAGTCCCTGCTGTGCACATTGTCCTACAGGCTTTTTGTTCTTCTTTCACCTAGACAAACATCATCTGATTCTTTAAATGATGTTGCAGCAGATATCACATTGGCAAGTGATGTAAGGGTATTGTAAAATGTATATAACTTTTGACTAGTTTTAATGCATTTTATTTTCCTGATAACCTCCCTGAAACCAATATGCTAGTATTCTTATATTTTGTGATATCAAAGTCTCATCTTTTCAGAAAATGCGAATACATCATCTATTAGTTTAAAAGGTACCATCTTAACACTCATTTATTTAGGCAAACAGACCTTTAAATATTTGATTTATTATTTAAAAAAAAAACATTTCTGGGTGTATTATCAACATTATCAAATTACACTAGCTCTGCTTTTTTGTTTCTGCAATTAAAAAAAAAAAAAACAACATAGAATTTAACAAAAGACCCATGCAAAGTGTGGGAGAAGAGAATGGATAAATCAAAGACACAGCATATTATATATTTTCCTAGCACTTTCTTAAATTTAATGAAAAATTAACATTCTTATTAATTATTTACCTCATAAGATATTGGTGTTAAGGATAATTTTCCAAAGCATGTATTTATAGGAAACTGGCATTTCATGCTGTAGCTATCAAATGCTGCCATATGTGCTGCCTTTTGTAGAGGAATTATCATCTATCTTAGGAAACATTTTTTAAAATGCAAAATAAATACAATTTAATAGACTTCAACAGAATGCAAATTTAATATTCTCTTTTAATTCTTTGGCATTCAATCTTTTATGCCAGGTTCATCACTATTAGACTATGTGAATGCCTACCCATTTTGGATTTTCAGCTGTGTATTAATGTTTTGGATTCATTCCAATCAACTTAAACCAACTAAAACTTAGGTATTTGACCTAAAAGGGTCATCTGACCATGCAGTCACACCTAGTCACTATTTAGTCATTTAAGCTCCCCCAGAGGATGATTCATCCCACCCGCAGATTGCTAGCTAAAATAGAAAGGATGAATTGTTCTATGAAGATTCCTACTGGTGGTGCAAACAATAATTTGTTTGTTTTGTTAAATTTCCCTCATGATTCAGCATTGTGGGTGCCAGAAGTGATTGAGGAAAGCACATACAAGTGCTAATCTCCTCTCCTTCACAGTGGAGAACCACATAGGTCTGATTATCCTTGGCAATCACTGAGAAATTCTGAGTATCAAGGTACCTCACTGGCTAGTGCCATATTTTTTTCAAGTTCTATTTTCTTTTCTTCCCAATATTTTGTTACTTTCAAACATTTCATATGTGTTTTAATGTGGACATAGATAAAGGACGAAGGTGAGCTGCTGATAACAGAAGATAATGGGCCATCTCAAAGTGCGATGAGAATTGAAACCAGAGGACACTTCTATGATATCTGATTCCACAGTAATTAGAATTAAAGCTCATTAAAAGCATGCCAATACTCACATAGCAAGAGTCATGTGTCTGGATAGCCTGTATCTGTTAGGGAATTTTTGATATGGAATTTAAATATAATGCAGTTAAGGACTTTATTTTACTTCCACGTTTTTTGTGATTGAAAGTAAACCCAGGTTGCAGAGGTGCAAGTACGCCAAACATGTAGAGAGGTACAGAGATATCAGATAACAGGAAACTCACCTCCCCTCAGCATCTCAAATTGTGTCTGACTTTCAGAGTTTGAAAATCAGAGCATTTTTAATATAAATGTGAAAATAATTAATATATGAATATTTTACCTGACTGGTGAAAGACTGATTATCTGCAAAAACTTAGATGACACTTATGGAAGAATATGGTGCCAAGATTTCTTTGTTATTATGGCTGAACTCTTTCATTAGGAGCAGCTGATACTACAAGTACAAAAACTGCAAGCTGAATAGACACAATAATTAAATAAATGAAACTTTTTATATATTATGTATTAAAAATGTCTGATGCAGATCATTTACCTGAGATGTTTATCTAGTTCAGCCTGTTCAGAACTGTTTGTGGCCACAATGTATAGAATAGTGCATTTTGGTGCTTTTGGTAGGCTAAAGTATTCAAATAACAAAGGGCTTACAAATTTCAGTGTCTTTTTCTGACCTAGACTTTCAAATAAATTTCTAACTTTACTTCCCTCCTTAAGTTTACTTAAACTTTTTCCTGTATATTTATAACCCAAAATATCTTCAATTTCTTCATGGTCTTCCCATTGTCCTGTCTATTTATCTGCAAAAGTTTCTACTAATCTCCAGCAAAAAGAATTATCTTAAAAAGGACAATTCTCTCTCCAGCTTTGAATTGAATTTTCTCGGCTTACAAACCTCTTTTCCATTTAATGTCCTTTTCTAGTAGCTATTGAGTTACATTTTTTATTCTCTGGATCTCTCATCTGCTTTGCTTTGATTTCATTAAAGAGACTAACCTGAGTGGAGGAACAGCTGAGGCTCATCACAATGTGTCAGGGTTATTGTTCTTAGCTGAAAAAGAGGAAGAGGAAAACAAGCCATGGAAGTCACTGCAAGGAAGGGGATTAGAGACCAAGTAAAATCTTACACAGAAATGTTCTCTGAGGGATCAATATACAGCAAAAGAAAATCAACTATGATAATTCTGAACTTGAAAAGGTAAAGTAGGTACTTAAGAGGATGTCAAAGGCATTGCAAAGATTTTTCTTTCCCACCTCTAAAGCTTTGTCTTACCTTGAGAGGGACATGGGGGAGAAGAAGATGTGCTTCATCTTAGGTGTTGGAGCTATATCCCAGGATTTATGCTCTGACTTTAAAAATCTAGCTTATTTCAGCAATAAACCTAGCATAGGATCTTAATTCTTGAACGTGATCTCAAAGAAAACAAACAAACAAAAATAAATATATTTTGTCTTTCTTGGATTTTTCTTTTTTTTTTTTTTGGTGTTTGGTTTTTTGGAGGGACGAAGTGTTAATAAAGCCCCGTTCCAGTTATATGTTCCAGAAAGAGTGCTGCTCAGCATTCTGAATACTGAATTATATTTGGTCAGGAATGAAAAAAGTATCTTAATGGTTTTGTTATAATGCTTCATCTGTTAATGTTCATGTGTTTTCTGGGAGCTCACATCACTACTGTGTTGTCTGACTGAGTAATAGAGCACAGAATCCTGACAAGCTAAGTTCATTCATTAACACATTAAAGTCTCAATATCTCTGTACATACACTAAGTTCTCCTCTATTAAGATCTCATTTTAACTTAATAGCGGCACAGCAGTATTTGTATTATTCTGCAGCAGCCCTGTACATGTAATAAGGACAAGTCTTGTGCTTGTATTCCAGATTCTGTCTTCTAATATTTAGTGAGACTAGCTGATAAATTTCTATATCAAAAATTAAATTAACCTCTTTATTTGTTTCAGTTTTAAATTTTATTTCTGTTAAGTCCATCAAGCCAGTCTATAAATCCCTAAAGCTTTTCATGTTTCATGTGACAATTAACTTATTATATATATATAATATATATAACTGTTGTAATATAGAAAGGACCATAAAGTTTCATTCATTCATGACCATCAAATAAAGGTTTAGTTCCTGGACAATCAAATGCAGCTTGATTAGGTTTATAATTACTAGTGATTCTCTCATTATAAAATGCTGCTGGTATTGATATGCCACTTGAACTTATCCCTGTTTCATGGATGAGTGGGAGTAAACATCAGCAGTACAAACTGAAAATCAGTCCCGCTGTTTGCTTGAAAAGAAATTTAAAAAATATATTGAAGAACAAAACTTTTTTTTTATTATTCTAGGCAGTAGCATTCTAGATTTTTATTTTTGCAATCTTGTACTGAATTCCCCAGGAATTCTGATTTAGTCAAGCCAACATCAAATTTAAAAATGGAGTTCTTACTGAAGGACAGATTGGGAAATAATACTGAGTGGCCACATGTGGACGTACCTGATAAAGCAGCACAATTCAGTCATCTGCTCCATCAGATGCAGAAGCCAAACATGAATAACTTAAGTCAGAATGAGCTACTCACCTTACATCCATTTAAAAGTCATATGAGAGATATTGGTGTCATCTAAATGGATTCACCTTATCCAAGAGCCATCTGAAATACCTGAAACAAAATGCTTTAGACAGTGCCTACTTCTTTCTTTCTCACAGTCTGGAGTGATTAATTCACATTCTTCTGTCTTTCTTTTATGTGCCTAAAGGTGGATGAGATTAATCCCATACTAAGTGTTTCTTTGCCTAAATTCCCAAAGGGGTCTGATTGAACATTCTTTCTCAGAGCGTGCTTAAACAGTACTGACAGTTTTTAGCCAAGTGTAACTGGGCCTGACTCATGTTTTACCTAATGTCTCAATGACTAAAGCAATGTAAGGTGCCTGTGTCAACTTACCCATCAGCCAAAAGTTTCCTACTTTGCAGGAAATTATCCTGCCCAAAATGCTGTGTGTTCTATAGGAATGAGAGACTCATGACAAAGGCAAATATTGTGACCATTGTACAACTGGTTAAGTTGCTTCGCTATGCCTCTCATGTTAAAGCCATTGCTTCCACAGCTTAATATAATAGTCAGAGGATGAAAATAAATCTAAAGTTTGGTATAATATACAAAATTAGGTTGGAAAAGGAGGAGTCAAATATAGAGGTAGATGAACATATGTGGCATTATGTAAACAGAGGTGCTTGGGTGGAAGCAAACACATTCTTTCTTTACTGTGAGATGACTGAACCTTCATTTGATTTTGGCCAGCTCAAAGTCATAACTCTGGAAACAGAAAATTGTTAAACAAATGTAAAAAGTGTAATGACTGCTACTCACACTCTTGAGCTTCAGACTGTAATTTGATATTTAATTTTTATTTCATATTTGTCCATATTTTCTTAGGAGTCCTCCAAGTGAGTCCTAAAGAACTGCTTAAAGCAGATGTTACTTGGTGCATTTATCACAGTAAGGGGGCAATGATCTGACTTTCAGCAAATGCTGTACTCTCTGTAAGCACTTTACAATTATGTTCATGGGTAAAAAGCTACCTGGAATTGCATAGACTTCTTTAGGGCAGCCTGCTGTTCTTTAAAATAATCTTATTTGTAAGTTGCTAATTAAAAAGGCTAACAATATTTGATAGAAAATGTAGTCTGATGCCTATCTTTTGGTAAAAACTTTTTTCCAAACCAGGAAAAGCAAGGATTAGTAAACCAGATGTTTTATAAAATGGATCATTTTGAAACTCAGATCCTTTCAGATGTTTTATGCTTAAGGACATGATTACATGCTTATAAGATTTGCACATGATAGTAGGACCATACAGGTTTTAGAATTTCAGATGTCAAAGATCCACCAAGTTTTTATTTATTTTATTTTTTATTGACTAAGAGAAAAAAATAACTCATATATATTAACTGAAAATAGCCATTCTCATGTGGATTATTAGATTGGTGATTCATAAGAGGAAATTATCTTACAATCTGGTATATTTCTAGGAGACATGAAGAATAACCTGACTGAATTCAGGAACCTCTGTTCAGCTGAATGAAGCAGAAATGATCTGGAAAAAACAGGATATAAAATTAGATGAGATATTCGTCTTTCATGGTATCAAACCTTTCCTCCACATCACCAAAGCTGGTGATGTGACACCAGCTTTGTAATTTCTACCATTTTGAATTTCTAATATTTTCAAGGCTCTTGTCGTAACTTCTACATATGATACAAGAATGTCTTGATTATCAAAGAAAAGGATTTAACAGGTGACAATGACATTGACTTACTTCAGGATCAGTCTGAGACTGTGAGGCAAGTGTTTGTAAAAAAGAAATTAATATATTTTCTTGTTTTTAAAACTCTTGAGGCTTTTTTGACATTTATCCAAGGAAACAGGTAGAAATAAAATAACACTGGATTATTAACCTTTCTAATAAGCTCAAAAAATTGAAGACACTGAAAAACTTCTTTTCAAAACAAGTATCAACCATTGAGAGTATCTGGTTATCTTTGAATGATAACATCATTCTGCAAAATATTTCAAACCTAAAAGGATTTTCAAGTACAAAACAGCACCTAAAGGAAAACAAGACCTTTTTTTTTAAATCTATCATCTTGAAACTGGTTTTTTTCTGTATGAAAATCTTTTATAATCTGTCACGAAAGTGGGGAAAAAAAGAAAAGAAGAAAAAAAATCCTCCTACTAGCTTGTAGATGTTCTGATATACTGCCAGATCTTGGGGGAAAATCATATTTTTTTACATTTTAAAATATTTTAACTTCTTTCATTTCTAGGACAGTGAGAGGAGAAACTTATTAACAATTACATGTATTTTTAAGTGTTTCCCGATTCTTTCTCAGCATGTTCTATCAAATACTCCTGCTGCCAACTGTGCAGCTTGGGATTATTTTTTTTGTGTGTGCATGGAAAGACAAAAGCCTCAGGTAGCCTAGCTGTAACCAGGGGAGCCCAAAATCTTATCGCTTTCTTTACAAGGCATTATTCATATAAATGCAAAAATATTTATGCTTAATTAAGCAAATACATTAAGAAAAAAATATTTAGAATCTCCTTGACTAAGGGTTCTCCTGGAAAAAAGGAAGAAAAATAAACAAAGATGTGGAAACAAAGGAAGACAGAAATAAATTATTAAAATGATGCAGTTTAAAATCTTTCCTTCTTTTCAGGACTGAGATTTATGAAGAAAGAAAAATAAAGAAATCTGGAGGCTCACAGGCAGTCCATTTCCTAAAATAATGAAAAATTGCAAAGTCAGGTCACAGTGAATCTAAAGTACTAATATTGTGATTTTTTTAGGAGATATTTATTTCATTATTTCACAAAACAATAATATGAAACTCTTGGAAACTGCAGATGGCTTTTGGTTTAGCCAGTTCCTTGGTTTTTTAAAATTTATCTCTAGCTTCCTGGGGAGCAGTTGCTCAGTTTCCAACCTTGGCCATGTTGTTCATGGCCAAGCAGGACAGCAAAGGTGAAACACTGTCTTTATTGAAGCTCTTGCCTTGTGATTTGATAAATTAATCTGCAATTAGACCATCAGTCTTTGGAATGGGCTAAGTAAAGGCACCTGACATTTGAGGAACATTTGAGCATATGCCAGAAGTTTTCTGAAATCTTAAAAGTATATTTCAGGTTAACCATGGTGAAGGAATTGACTAATCACAGGTTGGTTTGCCCCATTCTGTGAAGTGAGTACTTGCTACGTCAAGTGAAAAAAGGAATGTTGAAAGGGATTCCATCTGACATGTCTCAAATAAAACCCCAAAAAACTGTCGATTTTAGTACTTCTCAACTGATGTACATATATAGAATTAAAAATGTTCTGATGTATCCATCATGTCCTGCTTCGATTTTCTTTATTCACATTTACTAAGTATCAGGTGAGAGTAGTATATTTCTCAAAATAAGGAAGATCTATTGGATTTGACTGTAGCCTTTAAGACACACCCTCACAGATGCCCTTTGTAATATCACTTTTAAAATAAAGGAATATGTTCCTTTGCACTGGAACCAACTGGCTTCACCAAATTGTGTATAATTTTAAATGATAAAGCCATTTTACTAGCTCTTGCTTTTACAGATGTAATTTGAATACTCAGGAAATCAATATCTGCTTTGTTACATGATTACAACCAAATAATTGAAATATCAGAAGGGCAGTGAGCCACAGAGCCTTTGTATTGAACAAATAAGACACTATAATGCCCATGATTTGAGTATAAATGCAGTTCTCATTTTAACTGTGTGTGACTTCTGAAAGTACTTTTTTAGCACTCTGCAATAGGTGTGTAAAAATGAACACCTGAAAACAGCAGTGACACTTTTCAGCACTCAGCAGTGTCACCAGTTTTTAGACATAACTTCCTATTGCTCACCATAGTGCTGCTGCAGACAGGACGCAGAAACTCCGCTCAGGGAAGAATATTATGCAAAATCAAGCCAAAGTGACGAGATTGATTTTGGACAAGACTGGAGACTGGAAACAAGCAGCTACTTTTTGCAAGCTAGGAACATTGCTTTATATACTCTGGTCCCTCTGAAAAAAAGAATAAAAAGAAAGGATCTATATAAGGCAAATAATTCATGTTTTCACTTGTGAAGAAAAAAGGACTCTCCCTTATGATATAAAATCAGGAGAATCTGTAGGTGAAGCACAAGTCAAGGTTAATATAAATTATGTATCTGCTACTTAGTTGCACAGCAGAGCAAAGGAAAAAAACAGGCTTTCTTATCAAAGAAGGAACTGCAATATTATTTCAAAGATATGCACTGTGATTGTAAGATAATAGTTTTAAAACTGGAGTAAGCATGAAGGTTGAGCAGCTTGCTTAATGAAGCGCTAGCCTTTCATCCCTACCAGTATAATTTAAATCCATCTTTCAGTCCTAAGTAAAATGAGTGGCCTCATCTTTGTCCCTCATGGACAGTAATACACATTATATAACCACTGCATGTAATTTGACACAATCTAGTACAACCAACAGCCATTTTGTCAGTAGAACACCAAGCTTCAGTTGTCACAAAAGCTGAAATAACTCTTTTAATTTTTTTTCCCATACAGTAATTTTCAAGAGTACTTGTTTTTACTGAGGAGTCGATAATAGCCCCCAGTTTTTCCCACTGCAACCCTCATTCCAAGTGTGATTCCTTGTCTCCAATTTCTGCATAAATTCCTCTAAATTCCAGATTTTAACAATGAGATTTGTGTTACCTAGTCTTTCTTTTCTTCTTTTTTTAAATATCCACAGGATTTCACTTTTAGATCTAAAACTCCTGACATTTTATGTACAACATCAGTATCTGATTTTGAGAACATAAAAAAGGTGAAAGTAGCATTAAATGAAATTTTGCAGATAGTCTTGTAGCTGATTTTCAGTTACTTAATCTGGAAACTTCTAGTATTAATTTCAATAATATAAGACATTTTTCTCTATTCATAACTGACAGAGATGAATGTGAGACTATATGTAGATGTCAACCTAAATTTTCAGTATATAAAATAAATTGCTGTGTCACACTTTGTGTGTGTCTTTTCAAATAAGGTGATCTAACAAACACTGATGTTTAGAGAGCCCGTAGGCAAATCTATGAGACTTGGAAGATTTTTCACTGTGAAATCATCTAGTGATGTAGTGAGTGATAGTGATTACAGATAAGGTTCCCATTGTCAAGACTTTTGACATTTTTTTCAATATTTCACCTGCCATGTAAATAACTTAGAAGATTAGGGGGGTTATTCGTTAAGAAACACTAATTGATTCTTATTTTGTGCAGTGAGCATAGCCCTTCAGTTCATGTCAAGAAGTTTTTTACTGTTTGTACATTAGTGTAAAGTCAAAATTTTGGCCACATTCAGCCTCATTAACCTGGATTAGGATAGGTAATATATGTAATTCTCCTTTGAGAGCCTCAAGAGGAAATAGCTTCAAGTTGCCCTAAGGAAGGTTTAGGTTATATATCAAGAAGAATGTCTTCACCAAAAGAGATCTCAAGCATTGGAACAGGTTGCCCAGGGAAGTGTTTGAGTACTGATCCCTGAAAGTATTTAAGTCATGTAGATGTGGCACATAGGGACACGATTTTGTGGTGGACTTGGCAGTTCTGGGTTAGTGGTTGGATTTGATGATCTCAAGGCTTTTTCTATACTAACAAATCTATAATTCCTAATTTTTACAGATTTTGTGCATGTGCAAATATGAATTCTTACTCTACTACTCCCATAATTTACTGGGAAAATTTCTATGTAGTGATTGTATCAGTGGTTCCTTCTGCATAGTGTGCAGTCTGTACCTTATTTTTTTGTTTGTTGAACTCTATCATATGTTTCTGTTCCCTTCTGCATAGTGAAAAGTAAGGTTGTGAAGCTTTTACTAAGAACATCAACCTCAGTGAATTAAATCCTACCTCAGCAAAAGCAACTGCAAAACCAGCTACACAAGCACAGAGTTTGACTCTGATCAGTACCAAAATTATCTTAAATGTATTTGTAAGAAAAATTATTTATAGTAAAGCACCCATAGATTAGCAACATCTGACTGACTTTTAAGAAACATTGTACTGGTATGTTCACTAGGATATTCAAATTAAAAAAAAAAACCAACAAATTATTTGGGGCATTATCTTCATTTGGATGCCGACATAAAATAAAGACCCATCTAAACTCTGAAAGGGTGATATCTGATTTGATTTGAAGATACAAGATAAACACATTTTAAAAGACTCATGATAGATAATTCATTTAGTATTTAAAAAATGATAATGCTTTTATTTACTGCTCATACACTCTAAAGCACGAGTTCGTGTTCCGTAATTAAACAAACCCACTAGCAAAAAGTCATTATATCACAAAAGGAAAAAAAAAATCCCTTCCTCTCTTGAGATTACAAATTATCCATGTCTGTTTACTTGTAAACCATACATCTTGTGTTAGCCAATAAAGTTTTAGGCCTGCTTTTGTCTAATTGCAATCCAATTTACTTGCAGTTATTTTCCTGCAGACAATTAATTCAGAAAGGAGTGCGGGGGGAAAGCTGAAACATTGATTCTTAAGAACATGATACTCCATTTTTGTAATGCATCAAGGTACATTTTTTTTAAGTAATAATAGCATAGAAGTGTGTTTTGTGTGAGAATGATGGTGTCCTGTACTCTGCCTGGTTCTGATAACACAGAAGTAACATTTTAAATTACCTGGAATTTGATCACTTCTCTGGAAACAGGTGTGTGCATTCAGACTAATATTTTCATTCATTTCTGTCCATGAAAAACTTTCTTCTGCAAAAATAATACAAAACCCTATTACACAATAATACCTTACTAACAGTAAGTAACTTGGGGCAAGTTGGAGGGACCTAAGGATAAAACAGAGAACCCATGAACTGGATTATGACTTGACATAGTACTTAAATCCAATCTTCTAATAAGCCTAAAATACCACATCAAGGAGAATTTCAAAGACTACCTTTTTACAAAGTCTGTACAGAAGTGTCTTTTTCTCAGTCTCAAAAGCTTTCAAGGGCAAAAAGGCCAAGACATGAACACCGTCTTGTCTGAAGAATTCACATCAAACATAACATTTAGGAGCAGTTTTCTATTCCATGTTTTATGAGAGAACTTTAAACAGTAACTAGTTTAAATTTCATTTAATTATTAAAGAAAGCATTCAATTATGAGTATTTTTATTAAATCCTTTTGACAGAAGGAAAGCCCTCTAAAATTCACTGATTATCAGTTTAATATTTGTGTACTGTGAAAAATGACTTTGCTTTGTTGATTTTTACAATGCAGTTGTGATTTTTCAAAAAGACACTTTGCTTGTTAACCTTAAGGAGGAGGCTGCAAGGTTGACACCAGTTCTTACCTACAGGCCCGGGGTTCATTGATCTGTAAAGATATTACCAAAGAAAAATCTATATGATTCTATTAAATTAAAACCGACATCTACCTCATCATCATCATGAAGAGAAAACAGAAAAGGCCACAGAAGCAAATATCTCATTATCAAGTGTGACAAGGATTTAATTAGGGTAATTTTTCAAGAATATTTGCTTACTGGGCTGTGGCTTTTGTATGTCTGATTCTTCAAATATTTAAAGTCTGTGTTGCCTCTACAATAAATGAGCAATAAATTTAGCAATGTCCTAATACATCTTTTTTCCCTTTTTTCCCCTCACATGAATGGGCAATGCCCAGATTCATTGGAGCAGAAACCATTCTTTGTTCTGCTAAAGTAAAAGCTGTTGCAGGGATGGAGCTCAGAGCTGTAATCCAACCACATTTTAATGCCAAATTTCATTGACAACAGAAGACAGGTCTTGGAATTCTAAAACTTTATTTCTTTTTAAAAACAGTTCTTGTGGGTTGTATATATACATATAAACATGTAGGGTACCTACGGAGTTATAATACTGACTTAGTAAAGAAGTAAGATAAAAACTTTGTTGATTAAGTCTCCTTTCACTAAGATGTGCGGAAGTGTGGAGATTATTCCAGCAAATGTCCATATAGTGTCAAGAAGGCCTGAGTTCTTTAGTTACATTTATTAAAATAATTATTAAGTTAGTGGGGTCAGGGCTTAATTACTGCTTGTTGGTATAAGAATGACAGTTTTATCAGATAGTTTGCATTATAAATATTGCACACTTTTATAAACATAATTATAGAGAATTATACTTGTAAATTCTGTGTATAATAGCTAGAAGTTTATAATTACTATTTTTGTTTTTATTAATATGTCCAAGTTTTTTCCCTTCCCTTCCCTTCCCTTCCCTTCCCTTCCCTTCCCTTCCCTTCCCTTCCCTTCCCTTCCCTTCCCTTCCCTT
>VZUI01038957.1:0-66162 GCA_013401135.1 Cettia cetti | reverse complement strand
CCTTTTTTTTTTTTTTTTTTTTTTTTTTTGATGGAGACAATTTATCTGTAGCTTTTCAGACACATTTAACACAACTGTTAAATGGCCATACTTAATATGAAATAAGCTGAAAACTGTATTTATTTTTTCTACTGCAGATCTAATCAGATCAATTCTGCTTTTACTGACATCCCTGTTAGCCAAGTGGCTGAAAGAAATCTCCCAGCTGCAAACCTAGTGAGGGTAGAAAGTGACTTAAAAAATGGATACATATGTGCGTACACCTAGACATATTTTTCTTTTGTGTATTCAATAAGAACATGCATTTATTGTGTATATTGCCACACTGGAAAAAAGATGCAATAATAAATCTCCCCTCCATCATAAAGATTCATAAGACCAGGTTTTGCTTTAGCTCTCACGACGTGATAACAAAATTAAAGTGAAACATGAACACAAAGCTATGTGATAAAAACTATTTTTTTGTGAGACCCCTAAACCCTTTAAAAATAATTAAACCTTAATATAGAGAAGTTAAACATGACCGCATCCCCAGAATTTTTCACAAGATCCCGCACATCTAGTCTAAGTCCAAAAATTAGTTCCATAGGTCTTTTTTTTATTAACAATATAATACAGAGCAGTCTTAGACACATTTGATCTACACAGAAGTATACAGAAGGTGTTACAATTCCTTAGGAGTAAGGACATATGTACCTGCTTTTTCAGACTGGCTACCTTATTTAGTGCTTCCATAAAAATCAAACTGAAAAAAAATCATCACGTATCAACATACACATGTGCACTGAAATAATTAACGGCGTTAAGCAAAAGTCAGCAAATAGTGCCACCTGCTGTAACCTGTCCAACAGTGCCAGCCAACAGCCCTGTTCTCCACCTCCCAAAATCAAGTACTGCACAGCCAAACACCTTCGTTCAAAGGAGAGACTAAAGAGCTATAGAGAAAGGAACAAAGAAACAAACAAACATTTAACAGAGCTCTGCTGGATCCAGAGTGATATAAATAGTCAGTTGTTCCAGTGTCTATCTGCTTTTGTAGTGCCACCCAGATCAGTAAATAGGCAGCAAGCTGCATTAAAAAAATCCTCATACAAACATTGATCTTCATAGGCTGATACTGATAGGCTCAAGTGTGAATGCCTTTAGGAGCTTAATTTATGAACACCTCATTAGCAAGTGTGAGATGTTACTACTGAGATTCTAACAAGAACCTCCTACAGGTTCCAGATTGATGGTTTCACAGTTGAAGGAACAGAACAAATTGCACTGTCACAACCTGTGTGTCACAGAAATCAGCAGCAAAATTCCCAAGATGCTTCCACAGTACTTAAAAACAACTAAGATAAAATTCTACTGTAAACTATAAGACAGTCAAGCTGATAGGAAACCTTGACCTGGGCATTTACATTTTGTCATGAGGAAAATGAGACAAATAATTAGTCAAAAGGTTTTAAAATATGTCCAGGAGATACCTACAGTGTGTCTAAAAGACAATATGATTAATTCCTAAAATAGACACAGCTCAGATGAGACACACAGGATATTTTTAAGGCAGTCTTCCTACAATTTTCAAAGGATCCTAAGGAATAAGCATAGCAGTCCACACACAGAAACATGAACTGGTGTAGCTGAGGTCACACACAACCAAAAACCAAGCTAGGTTTCTTCATGCCCATGATGATAAAATCCACCCTAACATAAGTCAAGTGAGCTAAATATATTGAAACAACATACTCACCCCACATCTGGGTACAATGAGCTTTCTACCCTTTCATAAATGTCATAGACTTGAAGCTGACCAAACGGGTCAGGCTGACATCCCATCTAACCACAACAGAGTAGCCCTCAGCTTTTTCTTTCACTATTTGGATCCTTCACCTGGGGCCAAAAGTTCCGCCTTGGCCAAGCTTTGTGGTTTGCTGCAAGCCATTTGATCACCAGCTGTGCCTCAGAGGTGAATCAAGTTGCTCAACACAAGCATATCAACCTAGCAGTTAACAAGATATAATGTACATTAAATGAGTGAAAATTAATGGAAAATGTTGCATAAATGTAAATTGTTATTAACAGAACCAAGGATATTTCTGTGCAGCTTTTATCACTAATTTTTGAAGCACATCTCTACATGACTTCTAATTTTGTAAAAATAGATTAAGTGCTGATTGATTTGTATTTTCTAAATCATGATGATATTGCAGTTCAAAGTTTCATGTCACAGGTTAAACTGAAAAGCCACAGCAGTAATGACAGTATCCAATAATTACATGTACACTTATCACATTTTTTTCATTTATTTTTTTTTTTAATTTTTTTATTTTAAGGCACTACTTCTCCATCATGTGAACGACTTCACTCAAAAAGATAGATGAGCTGAAAATACTGGAGGGCCAGATTTCCACATATCCCTAAGGAGCCCTTCTCGTTGGCTCAGTGCAAAGGAACTCTCTAAATCAGGCAGGTACCGAACTGAAGGCTGCTACAATATCCCCTGCACAGTTATTCATATTTTGAATAACTAAGCTCTAAGCTCTCATATCTTTTCACTAGGTGAGATCTAAGCCTTCAGGCTTTCCATGTCTCTGCACTCTTTCAAGCCCTATTGCTGCAACCGAGTACAAAACTTCATGCTGTTATGGTACAAAAGTTAGTATTTGCACAGAAATTAGC
Organism: Cettia cetti; assembly: GCA_013401135.1. Taxonomy (NCBI): domain Eukaryota; kingdom Metazoa; phylum Chordata; class Aves; order Passeriformes; family Sylviidae; genus Cettia; species Cettia cetti. Next base: position 63,495 of record VZUI01038957.1, on the reverse strand, counting down.
CTTTCCACTAACATTAAAAAAATCCCACCATACTGCAATTCCAGGTAAACTATTTCCTTGGATAAAACTCATGCAATAAAAAGAGTGCTTTGTTCATGCTTACATTATTTCTTACTATACAAGGCAGCTGTATTTCAAGGAACAAGTTCCGAACTACAATTAATTTTGCAACATCCGTTAAAACAAAATTATTACTGGCATAAATACAGACATTTTTCCTGAGTGTTACATGCCCTCAAAGTTGAAAGAAAAACTGAAAGACTGACCCCTTTTCGTAAGCACATGCCAGATACATCTAAGACTAAGAACAAGAAAAAACTTGTGGTAAAATTTCTGAATATTTTCACTAAACCACCATCCATAGTAGCATAAATCACACAATTCCTTTATCAGCACAGACAATAGATCTAAAAGATCTAAACATATCTAACAGATCTAGAAACTATACAGCTGCATATAATCCACATTGCCACCATCTCTGCACCACTTTTAAAAATATCCATTTGTATTCAGCAATTAAATACAGCAGATTCTTGGGTGCTATTTAGGATCCATCTTAAAGTATATGTATTCATTTGCAGCCTGGGAATAAAGCTGGCTCTGAGATAAGCATGTTGATACTCTGACTTTAGTACCTATCCAATGAACACTATTTTTTTCCATCTTCAGTAAGAAGTCACTTAAAATAGTATATAGTTTTGTCACATTTATGCATGAAAAACCAATTTCAATTGGAGAAAATTCAGAGGACCTCTTACACTGATTAGGAAAAAGGGAGAATCAGCAATGAGTAGTTAAGAGTGAAAAGTTTTATTTTACTAGGAAAATAAATGCTGAGAAAGGATATCTGACATCATAATATAAATATCAAGGAGGGATAAAATCCACTTAAGACAGATGACAGATCAAATGGCTTTACTTTAGTCACAAGTATTATCCCAACTAGTCCTGCAAGAGTACACTTTCAGAGTAGCTATCTAAGACTGCTTTTAAGCTGAAGACAGAAACAATCTTTGTATTTGAATCCACATGTATCTGATGTGGCCTCTGAAAGAGAGCACCCAAAATACAACTTGATCACTGTTTCTTTTTCGTTACTGTTGCACCTAAGATTCCCCTACATCAGGACAGTAATGGCCACCTGCAGAAACCTGGAGAGGATACATTTTTCCCCACTGTCAGCACAGCTTCAATTCTCCATAAAAGAGGAGGAAACCACTTCCTCCGAACAAGCAGAAAATGCATGCGCCTCATTAAAGAATTTGGCTACTGATGCTTTTAATAACAGTCACATATTCCTCTTACAGCTAAAATTTAATTTATCCAGACAATTCTATCTATAATATTATTTGTCAAGATTATATTTGCAGAGTTCACTTGCACTTCAGGGTATATCTGTTGTTGGTTGGTGCTTTTTTTTTCTTATTTTTATATTGCTATAATCCAAAGAATCATCTAGCAACTAAATTAATAAACCCATTGAAGCCCATTGGCACTACAGAATCACTGATGTATGCTATTTCCCTTCTATGTATAACATGCACTGACATATTTTAAGTCTTGGTAAAATATTTCTTGCTATTGTATCTTATGGAATATATGTATTATATACATATGTTTATGTGTCCATATCTATGCATGCAGAAGATATTCTATGCATTCCTCTCAATTAGATATCCACTTTAAAATTATTTGAAATTACTAGGCAGCTATTTGGTGACCCAGCCTGAAAAATCCTTCCCAAAGCTTGCTTATTTATTCAATAGTCAGCTGACAGGAAGAGTGGTTATGGAGCACAGTCCTTTTTGCACACTCACTTTTACAAGGCTTCCATGGTCTAGAGGGGAAATCACCTAGCAGGTAACTTCTAAGACAAATAGCAGGCTGAAATAATTCCTGCCTTCAGTTGGTGAACTACATCCAGATTTCCCACAGAAAAAAAAAAAAAAAAAAAAAAAAAAAAAAAAAAAAAAAAAAAAGTACATTGTTTGTCCAAGATAGGTCTGTTTGACTTGTTTGTGGCTAAGCTTCTTTCTCTCACTTCCAAAAAGTGAAAAACAAATTTAAATCCTGTGAGTTTGCAGTTAGGTAATTGGCAGCAAAGAGGCATCACCAACTGCAGCAAACCACCCTTTAAGCCATGATTCACATTTATGATTGGTATTATAATTGTTAAAAATGGTCATCTTGACTGTAAATAGCAGTTCAAAGAAATCAGCTTATTAACAAATACAAATATATGTTTCCAGATACAAATATAGTGCTAGAGTGATTTAAATTGCAAACTCATATTCAGTTGTTACAAATCAATATTTCAGTTTATGGTCTTAAAACCACAAACTAACTGTTAATTTTTACTTTTCTATTACAGCAGTGACGATTACTGAACACTCAGTGATTTATGCATGACAAAAGGAGCTACTTTGATTCCTGACTCTTTACAAAGGAGCTTGAGAACACATACTCCAACAGCTGCTTTCTTGAAAGGCACAAGTAAAAGGGAAAAGAATGAAGCAGAAGTTGTGTTTTCTAAAAAAAATTTAAAAAATTTAAAAAAAATTTAAAAATTAGAAAAAAAAATTAAGACCATGAGCCTTTGCTAGGCTCCATGTTTCTTTAAACTACTTGGAAAACAACTTGCAAGACTATGAACAGAAAAAACACCACTCCAAAGTGAATTTTATAAAACATCCCGACCACTTACTGTGTTTTAAGAGTAGGGATATGAAAAATTTAAGAAACAGCATATGGGGCGATCAGCTCCTGTATCAGAGAAGTATAAGGCTTAATTTATATCACCACACTGCTGCTTTACTTGCTGCCTGGGGCAGAGACTGGTAGTACTAGGCACAAACACAACTTTTTCTTGTCAATCCTCCCTTTGGTACTCTTATCTCAATTCTTCTCTCCTTTTCCTCTTCCCATTGCAATTTTTTCTCACCCTTCACACCTTTCTCTTTACCAAACTTTCTCACTTACCACCTCTATCTGAATTCATTCACTTCTCTTCATTCTAACCATATCAAGTCCTTTTTCTTGATATTTGCCACGCAATGAGCTTTGTGTATCCTCTGAAGGTAGCAATCCACATAAAGATCTCATTCCTCTGTTCAGCCAAATGACCCAGAAAATACATGGGGACATCATAAGTCTCAAGTCCAAACCATCAGCAAACAGGCAGAGCACTTCACCATTTTACTGTCTAAGGACATACACAAAAAACCCCATACCCATTCCCTGAAAAAAACATCAGCACATCTTCAAGCCAGAAGTGCACAGATACTCAGATTATAAGATGCAACTGCAATACATCTACATTAGCTATGAATGCCTAACCACATTTCTGGCATTTTCCCTCTCTGCTCAATAGTTAGCAACAAGGAAAATTATGTTAACCTTATGTACACTATAGAATAGGATGCAAAAATTATCTTTACATTGTCTCTGTTTGGATAAGAGGTTTAGTCCAACAGATCAATAAATGGAGGGACTCACTGGTTTTGCATTAGTAAGCAGTTTGAGTAAATGACCAGAAGTGGAAATTCAGTTATCAGCAGCTAGTGCTAGAAACAGCCAAGAGTGATAAGTTGAAATTTGCATCCAATAGGAATATTAGTGACAGTTTTGCCTTCCTACTCCTGATAACACTGAAAACTGGCAACTGATGCCATATGAATATATCTAAATTAGCAAAGAAAAAAAATAGGGGGTTGAGAGATGGGGAGAGGGTGCTTGTCCAGTTGGGGTTTTTTAGGGGAGGAGGAGTGTGTTTGTGGTTTTGTTTTCAAACTGCTATGGTACCAAGTCATGCCCAAGGACTTTTTATAAACACATCCTTCCAAAAAACTCCAGGAGGTTTTAATGTTTTTTTTCTTTGAAAAGAGCATAATTTTTCAGAAATCACACATACAACTTTTTTATGTCATGAAAGTTCAAGGCAGATGTAAAAGATGCAGGCAGTGGATTCAGGATATTGCCAATTTGGCTACCATTTCCTGACTTTATTCTGTCTGCCTATTTTGTGACTAACCCAGCCAAGTGGAAAATGCTGATAGCAAATAAAATATACAGAGGAATGAGTAGTTTCAGCCATTAGTTGTACTTTAGTAGGAAATTCAGTACCTGGTAAAAAATCATATTTTGTATGTCACATTAAAAAAAAAAAAAAACTGTCACAGGAATGGGACATGCTAGAAACCACAAAACACAATATTGACACATCCATTCTTTTTCAGCCAGATAGAGCAGGTATTCCAAGCTTTGGCAAGAACATTGCACCTGCTACATCTCCTCCAGTGCATTAAGGAGTCTCTGGCACCAGTGGCAACGTGCCACCTTTGGAAGAAAAGCCATCCATCAGCTAGACTGCTTCAGCACCACTTAGAGCTTATGTTAATGTGCACATGAAATGAAATCCAATTAGACTACAGCATCCAAATTCACAGCCAAATTTCCTATGAAGTTTAACCCCTTGTTTGCAAAGGAAAAACATCTGCAACCTTGAGATGAAAAATTCTTCTGTGCTAAAACCACATCTTGATTTTGAAACATTTACTACCAATCTCATGAATTCTGGGAGAACATTCTCACCAAACCCCAACAGTAATGGGCAGTGGGCACAACAGACAAGCAAAACCAATTTTTGATAAAATAGTACATTGTTACCTCCCAGAGTAGCATTTCAGACTCCATATTTGCCCGTAGACTTTTGCCTTACAGAAATCAAAATCAAAACATCCAAGCTTATTTTCTCCCCAAAGGGCAATTTCTAAGCTGATGCTTTATATATTACAGGGCTTTTCTCATGCCAAAAGAATAGTCAAAGTGCTAGCTAGATCTGATCTATAAAGCTTAGGCATATTTTAGCACAAGCTTCATTTTAATATTCTTCAGGGTCCCGTTTATTACAGTAATCCTAATTACTGTCAGTTTGAGGCATAGGAGGTTGACTAGAGAAGCGGCACCTTTTGGCAAGAGTGTTGTACACAATAAATACAAAAAAGTCTATCTTCATTCATCTTGTGTTTCTTTGGTTTATAACTTCTCCTAAGAATAAATGGAATGTATCATCCTTTAGCAAAAAATTGTGTCCTCCCTCTAACTACAAATGTTTGGGGGTTTTTTGTTTCATAAAATGTTGTTGTGGTTTAACCCCAGCAGGACACTAAACACCACCACCCCATCACTCATCCCCTTACGCAACGGGACAGGAAGAAAAATCAAAAGAGTAGAAGAGAGGAAGCTTGCAGGTAGAGATAAAGCAAGTTCAATAAAAAGTAAAGCAACAGCCACGCATGTAAGCAAAGCAGAACAAGGAATTGATTCCCCACTTCCCATGGGCAGGCAGGTGTTCAGCCACCCCTGTGAAAGTAGGACTCCATCATACAAAATGAGGACTTGGCAACTCTGTAAACCTCTCCTTCCTCCTCTCCCCTCAGCTTCATATGTTGAGCATGACACTATATGGTATGGAATATGCCTTTGATCAAGGGTGGGGGCAGGGGCCAGCTGTTGTGGCCTCGCAATTTCTTGTGCACCTCCAGCCTCCTTTCTGGTGGGCTGAGAAGCAGGGAAGGACTCTGAGGAATTGCTGTTTAGCAGTAATAAAAAGATATCATTTTATACTATCAACACCATTTCAAGCACAAATCCAAAACATAGCCCATACTAATTGCTATGAAGGAAATTAATTCTACCCCAGACAAAACCAGCCCAAATATTAATAGAAGTGAAAACAGACATCTAGAAAAATCAAATCCATTTTCAGAGCTGCACGTTCATATGAAGCAGCACACATTCCACTTGTGGATACACCACATAGTTCAAGTGTATCAGACACTAGATGGTGGTGACTGGGAGAGACAGGACGCCCTTTCCATCGCACATGTATGGAGAGAAGCCTTAAAACAAAGATGGCACAAACAGAAAATACACTTAAACCCCACTAACCTTTATTATTTGAGGACAGATTCTAGCCACATATTAAGAAGGTGACGGAGTAGTCTGCTTTGTCTCTGGCACTTTTTATCTAGGGTAGAGTTCATGTGACCACGTTATGTAGAAAGTAGTACTGAGAAGGACAGGACTTTTAGACAATACTGTATTACAATAGCTGTGAACAAACTGGTCCCAACACACTGTGGGACTGCTTTCAGTTCATATTTACATAAGGACAAATTAGTGAGCACTTACAGAGAAGACTATTTACCACAGCTCTGGTACATCAGCTGGCAAATTATATACATAGCTACCCCTAAAGTCACTCTGAAATTCAAATGTACAAGCTCAGGCAGGTGTAAATGATGTTAGCTTTCTGATGAAAGCGTAGAACACCCTGTAGCAACAATGGGATGACAAGGATGTCTGCATATTAAAATTGCACTACAGATCTAAAATCCCTGGAAGCTGGCTCAAAATACTCTAACTTTATAGGTTGGGGGTTTTCCAAGAAATAATTTCCCAATTCTGTCTCAGTTCTGCTAAAAAACCCAAACAAACCCAAACGTATTACTCAGTTGTATAGTTTTAAAAGATTAGAAAGAGATGACTGATTCTGTCTGTAGACAGACTTCTTCCTTTCCTATGAAAGAACTGATCCATTTTTTTCTAGTTCTCTGGCTTGGAGCAGGAGAGTCAAAGTATTTATCCAAGTAATAGAAAAGGATTACACATGTAGATGGATTTACGAAACATCAATCCCAGCAGGCTTCTGAAATTAAAAGAGCCTAGTGCATGAGGAGTGATATATTTTACAATAAGGGAAATGTCAAGCTGTGGAAAAACTATTCCAGAAGGTAGCTGCGAGTTAAGTACAGAGTTCACTTCTCTTGTCACTTGATCCTCTCCTTAGAATTAAGAACTGAACTTACCATTTTGAAACATGTAGAGTAGCAGCTATAAAAATCCACCATGAGAACATCCCTATTTGGAAATTTTTCTTCTTTTACACAAGTTTAAGGGATTGTCAGAGGTCAAAGAATTGAACATCCCTGCTGAGTCACTTCTATGAAAGACACGCTGTGGAATGGTGTAGGTGTACTTACTCTTCACAGCTACTCAGACAGGACCAAAAAAAAAAAAGGAATGACTTGATCATTATGGAGTTGTTAGGCCTCTAGTAGGGACCGATATTTTAAACACAGAAGCAAGGATTTTCTGCTCAATAAACAAAACATATTCAAAGATATTTCCAGTAATCAGTCACACAATTAATTATGACTTTTAGGACAAAGTAGGTGTGGTCAATGTGTTGCTGTTTGGTTAAACTTGTAAAACAAAAGATTTTCTCTTGTCTTTTTGCAAAATAAATACAAGAGCCACTTGCAGGTCTCAAAGTAACTGTTAATGGAAAACAGAACCACTTCTTGGCACAGAATGACATGTACACCAACTGCCCCTCCCCAGCTATCTATGATTCCTTCTCTCTCTCCATGGGTGGCAGGTGCCTTCCCCAGGCAGCAGCCAATACACTGTGTGTGTCTGGCAGGGGGCAGGCTAATGAAGCAGAGTAGGAGCATAGCTATCATTTAAGTACGAGATTGGCCTGAATACTTCTCCAAGCTCTTGGAGATGCAGTGATTTTGTTTAAGAGAATAACAGAATTTATTCTTACCAGCTTTTAAATTCAAACTGCTAATGAATGCAAAATTTTCTTCTTTTTTTTCATTTGCAACACATCAAAGGAAAAATCTACCAGTGTATAACTTCAAAATCCTAACATAAAACAATATTTTAATTAATGTCTTGCAAAAAAAAATAACTTCTACATCCCAGCAGTGCATTTATAACAGGGGTTGGTGCTAAAAGTAAAAGAACTATTGAATTACATTCAGATACATTTCCTTACTGTGGAATTTCCTGCATTTGAAAGAAAGCTGCCCCCTGGTCCTTCCTGAACAAAAAGCTTTATATGCCACCACTAAAACTACATTCATTGTGACATACCCATCCCTTTGGATGTTTAGCAGAACTGCATGAATAAGTTGATCTCTGTTCAGGAAACCTGTTCAACATATAAGTACTTAATCTGTAAGTACTAATCACCACTACTCCACTCTATGGTAGGAACAGTGAGCTGTCACTTGCACAAGAATTTTCAGCTGATTTTAACTTTCAGCATTTATCAGTCATAAAACTTTGACCTATATAGCTCACTCTTTTAAATAGAGTTCACAATTAACTGTAATCACAGCTGTACATCAGATTGAATGCAAACAATCTGTGTGAAAACTCACACAATGTTTTTTGTTCCGAGAATATGTGTAGAAAAAACACCCTGTAAGTGCTAATTAAAGGACTAATCAGGAGTAAATCAGGTAAACAATAAAGACTTTCCCATGACATTCTATTATTACTTGCAAAAAATTAACTCAGTGTTGCCTCACAACACTATTATGTCAAGATGGTGGAAGTTCATCAGGTATTTGCATTTCCCTGAGTGCAAGCAAAGGTGGGTCACAAACTATGAGGTCAAAAGGCAGGCTGAACCCAGCAGGAGCCATCCCAAATCTCTACACCCTTTAACTTGAGGCTTCCATGCCATCTCTTGGGCAAACACCCAGTTGAACTGCCAAGAACTGATAAAAGCTGATTCACAGCCTCTCCAGCATTATGGCTCGCACAGAGGAGAAAAAAAACCTACCCCTGGTAGAAGAGAAATCTGTAAAGAAAAAAACCAAAGAAACCTGTCCCTGGTGGAAGGTGGACAGCTTGGTTGATTCTACCCAAATTTCTCCGTATAGCTGAGGCCACTGCTGGTGGCAAACATGCCTGATTGCACATCTGGTCACATAAGGAAATCCAAAGAATTATTTACTGCTACATCTTAACCCCTTTACACCTTGGGAACACTGCACAGAATAGAAAGGTTTGATCCCTGGACAGGGAAAATGGATTCTGTCACTAGTCAGAGTCAATGACCACTGGAATCTGGTACAGAAACAGGAAGCACAAAGGTCTACCCAAAATCAAAGCAAAGTTGATGGCAAAGATTTTATAATATCTTTATCAAAATGGCATAGAGGGACACATAAGACTGGGGTGCAGCACAAGCAGGATGAATGAGAGTTCTGACAGTGGAAATGCAGCATTAGCAGCATTATCTAAAGTGCTGGTCGGCTCCAAGAATGACTATTCTCAGACAGCAGCAATCATAATTGCTTTAAATAGCAAATTATACTTCAAATTTTTTTAAAAAAATAACATAATAATAACCTCTAAAGCCTAGAGGAACACATTGAAAAAACTAATCTTTAGAAAACTGCATCTCCACTATAAGCTAAGAACCAGTGTCCATGCTTTCAGGAGTAAATCAGCCTACAACAGTGTATTCTTATGCTGTGTTTCATCTAAGTGACTGCTGGAGCACGGCATTACTCTACTCTTAGTGTAGAGGTCCAGGGCTAGAGTTCACTCTGAGGTTACAGATTTTTTTCAGCCTGGCTAGAGATAGGTAATTACATGGCTGCAAGCTCATGCCTGCTATGACAATGGGTTAGATTTCATCTTGCTGCTACTGCCCTGCACACCCATTGTACAGGTAGAATTTAGGCTCCACACAAAAGAGATCCAAGTCCACAGGGCTATATATTTTTTAAAAATAAGGGGTTTTTAACCCAAAATTATTACAAAGGAAAATGACAAACCACTGAAATAATTAATACGCTTTTGCTCTGGGTGATTCCACAGTAGTAACACAATCTGTATCCAGGTTGTTATACATTTAAAGCCAGAGCTCTAATTCAATAACTGCTGCCTGGTGAGTCCATAGGTTTAAAAAATTAATCCAGATCCAAGATCCACACTAGACCTGAAGTGCTTCTAGTAATTCTACCTTTGAGCAAGCTTTTAAAATTAAAATTAAATTCATTTACAACATGTCATTATTCCTAAACCTATGGAGAATATACTTTACTGCCAACAGAGACAGCTTCAACCATACTCAACATTAAGTTGAATTAGTGTCCCAAAGTGCCTGCTCAGCTCCTCCTTTTAGCTGGTCTTTGTTTAGGCACGAGGTCAAAAATGAGGATGGGTTACATGCTGTTTCTGAGTCCCTCATCTGCCTATTAAAGTGGAATCCTGAGTTTTACGGCTACAAGGCTTATGTCAGCTAACTATTATTAACTTAATTTATTATGGGAAATAGCAAAGGATATGTTTGAATAATCAAGCTATTCTGACAATGCCTTATTGACTTATAGGCAAACCTGTTCTACTCAGTAGCTCTATATTAGAAGGCCATCTTTCCCTCTGGGTTCACTTAAGGTGTTATCTTTTGTATTTATCATCCCTGTGATCAAAACCAAAAATCCCTCTGCATTCTACTCCAAGATGGCTCCCCATTCCTTTTCCATTCCTCTCTGCATCTTTGGGGAATGTCATAATTTTCCAGTCTTTAGAGGCTTGATTCATTTGCTTGTGTGAGATCAAGGAGGCAATAAGAACTTGAAAGAGAACAAAGTAAACCCTAACACAAGACATGGAGGTAGACTTGGTATTCTTCCCAACACTTGAAGCAGCTGCTTTTCTATGTAGATCACACATCTGCTTCTTGGATTTGCTACCAGTTAAGTCAACTCCATAAAAACACTATTTCAAGGGATCCCCTAATTGTTCATCAAGCTGGATAAAACAGTTTGCGGTAACCATGCCTTATTTTTTTAACACTGTCAATGAAAATGCCACTTAAGTCTGTGCATCACAAATAATTAGTAAGCCTTGAAAATAGTTATTGTACCAACTGCATATTTCCGTTTTAAGGGAAGCAGAAAAAGACCCTTCCAAATGATGCACAGGAAAATGCACAATAATTAACCTAAATTTCACTACCTGTCCAGCTATCTTTATCAATTACACACTTCAACTATGCCTTGAGCCTTGAGCATCCTTTATTTGGGGCACTGAATTAGTAGACAGAAGTTTTGATAGCCACATGTAGTTAACATTTAGGAATAGGAATAAAAGTGCTAAACAAATTTACAAATGTGTATTAACCATTCTCATTTAAATATGCTGCATTTCAATATATACACCAGTTTTATGTTGCTTTTCAGTTATCATACTCTGCTCTTTCAAACGGTTCAGCATTTTGAAAACTGTTCAGAGTGACTAGAATGAGACTGCTCAGCCATTACTTTCTGATATGGATCCTGCTTTGACATCTGAAATCATTCATCAGCACACTAAAACCAGCCCCAAGAACAGCTTTTCAACAGAATGAAAACCCCTGCACAAGGATACCAACAATATGCTTGTTCTTTTGACTGCTCTTCAGAGGACAGGTGGGCTGTCAGGTTAGACCCCAGTCCTTTCAGACAACCTCAACATAGCTTTATTATAATAAACATTCAGAAGTAACCTACGTTTATATACTATGCTAGGATACACTTATGTAACATTTCATATACAGAGCCCCAACAATATGGGATCAACCTCCATCATTCTTATGAGAACCTAGCAAAGAGAGCTACATTTTCTCAAGTTAAGCATATTGCATCTAGGCAGTCAGGGCAAAGAACTAATAGAACATCAAGAGTTTTTCTGTTTGCACAAACTGAAAAACTTCAAATTAACTGTTTAAAAGTACATGAAAGTATTTTAATCTTCTCTAAGTGTTTAGCTCTGAAGGATTAAGAGTTTCCTCTATATTAATTAGATAATTTTTAATTATACTAACAATAGTGAACTACCTTGTGGGCAGAAGATGCAAAAAGCATCCCTTACTGTATCCCACATGGAATGACACATGCTCAATCCCTGACATTCATAGAAAGTCTTCCTGAGGCTGTACTAGCCTTACTGGTGTAACTACAGAGTACATAAAGCAATGTACACAAGCTAATTCCAGTGCCTCACTGAAGCTTGGAGATGGATCTAAAAAGCACAATAGTTCATGTGTCAACAGCTAACACATTCACTTCCCACACTGATCCCAGCATCAATAGAGCTACTGCAGCAGTGACAGATTACCTAAGTTTTCTACATGATCCAGACTGCATGATAGGAATGGTACTAATATAAAAGGAAGCACATATTCAAGTATATCCATCAGGCATTACCAAAAAAAGCTATATCCCTTCAAATGTTCACTCATTTTGGTAAAGCACTCAAGCCCTCTCTGTCTTGTGTTATTCAAACCAGAAAATACTCAACAGAATAGACACAGCAATCTGCTATTGTTATCTTTTGTTAATGGTTTCTCAGGGACTTGGTTTCCCTCTGTCCAGCCATCACCAGAATGCTAGAATGCTAATGTTTAGATAGATTACCAGCTGGTATCCTAAAAAGAACCTAGGAGCACTGAAGATTTATAGCTAAACACTGGATAGATATCCTTTAGTTATGAGATGATCTTGGTGTCATTTCTAACCATTCTTCATTAAAGAATACTCTCAACTCTATCTTAGATCTTTATTCTTGGAAATAAATTGCAGGAGAAAAATATTTTAACAATAATTTAATTTCTAAACGGCATTCTGCTTTTCAAATTGAGAGAGCCCTATTTTAAATTACGATAAGAGGTATAAGGAAAAAGATCCTTTTTTCTCACATTATTAGTTTGTCAAGACTGTCATCAAAAGGTTTGATTTAATCACCTCCACAAAACATGTGCCATGTTCAATTCACCCTCTTGTCAGTATCTCCCAAGGGCTGTGGAACTAGGATGTCAGTCAAAGAGTACAGATGTGGTTAGATCAGCCAGACAAACCAGTTTCATATCTCCCAGGTATCCTTTGCTAGCTTGGCTCCTGGGATTCATTTTGAAGCAGCAACTGTACTGTTACTGAATTTGAGTGAATGGGATATTCATATTCAAATAGAACCTACTGAATAAGTTTTTATGTCAAGACTGACATGCTAGTAAATTTCCCAATGGTTCAGTTGGAATTGGATTGAGTGTACACAGGAAAATGAACAAACAGTAATAGCTATATCCTTTGCGTTATTAAGACATTAGAACATTGGGAAACAACCATAACATTGTAATCTTATTTTAGGAACTGAATTTCTACATTAACAACTTTTGACACCAAATTATCAACATTGAGCCTTCAGTGAGCAATAAACAGCTGGAAATTAAGTAATACATGTCCATGGATATTTAACAGTGATTTGCAGCTTTGAAGTAGCACAATATCATACTTCTACTGCTTAAAATAGCAGAGAATTTTCTTTCTTACACCCTGGCTATGGGCTTCACTCTTCCTACCATTAAATCACATGAAGATTCCTTAAGGTGCTGAAGTGCAGAGTCCCGACACTCTCATAAAACACCGAAGAAGTGAGCAGCTGGGACATGAAAGTACAAAGAAGAAAAACTTTTCTTGAATTTTTTTTTTTTTTTTTTTTTCTGGTAAGCATTCATTCCAAAGACTTGAACAGAGAGGCTGCAGCTCATGCAAGCAGGTTTACAAAGATACTGGTACCTCATAAGCAAAGGTTGGCTAATCTCTGTTCAAATACCTCAACTGCATGGGGATCAGCTTCTTGTGCACTGGGTGAAAGAACCTGTTCTGAGACAAGCCTTCCAGATGAAAGTTTATGGACAGAGGCAGGGAGGCTCCTACCCAGTACAAAACAGTGTAAAATGGACACACAGGACTCAGGATACCCCACATGACCTAAACTCTGCAGCTGTGAGCAGCAGACATCTGGGCAGCTGCAGCCACAGACCAGCTGACCAGACCACAGAAGGCAATACTGTGCACATCCTGACCATACACACATGGCATTTTACTTCACACATTTGCACAGCATTGAAAGGTTTTTATCATATTCACTCTAGCCTTCGTTGTGTATACTCAACTCAGTTAGGATCAAATTAAAGGGACAAGAAAGAGTAGAGGAAATAAATTCCTCTCTAACATGTTTGCATTTTTCTCCAAGTCAGATTCCACAGTTCCGCCTTGAGTTTTGAAGAGGCTCTCTGATATGCAGTGCAATGTCATGCTGAGCAAAAGCTTCTGAAAAACATCCCCAGGTCAGGAATAGAATAGCCTGGTATCAAGTGTCAAGTGCAGATCACATTAACCAGCAACAAATGGAGTTAAAAAAAATTCCAAGTCAAGATTGTTTTGCCCAGGACAGTCTCATAAGGTGATTTACCAAAAAGCTGAGGAAGGGAAGCAAAAGCTAAAATTCACAGTGAAGTGTGAGGCACGTGAATAAAACAGTCTACTGTTACTTCACTTAAATCAGCATGAGTCAGGAATGATTTAACTCCCATAAGCACAAATATAACCCAATAAAGCTAGGTCTAAGGAACAAAACTTATGTAAATAACTGCCGAAGTCAGCTTGTGCACTTCTAAGTGGGTACTGGAAAACAAGAGCAAACCTCAGCAGTCTGTTTGCACTTCTCTGCTTGCCATTCTTTAAATAGATATTGTCCCATTCTACCTGCCACATCTGGAAAAATGTTTCTTTAAAAAAAAAGAGCCTCTGCCATACTGATGTACCATCCATTTTATGGAAACCGATTGTCCCCTCTTTCCTTGAAAGTCTTAATTTCTCTCTCCTTGCTACCATTTAACTTGATACCTGCATTATCTAACCACACAAAGACTTTGAGATATCATTTTCACCAAAGATGCTATAAAATAAAGTGGTCATGTGCTATATCATACTATATCACTGTCAGGGGTCTTATCTGAAGTTCATTCTCCTCTGCAGTGAATTATTTGTTCCCCTAGATAAATGATAAAACAACTCTGAAGTATTCTTTACTTCTACTTCAGTCTGGTGTGCACGTGTTCAAAAAAGCTTATTGCTTCACTGTTTTATCTACAGCATGCAAGATGAATTTTTGTGTTCTTGTGGTGAAGGACTGACACTCAACAATTTAATGCTTTATGTCCTCTATTTCGGGTTATTTACTTCTGGTTTGAGGCAAGCCTACCATCTACTGTAAGATGCCATAGTCTCAGAAAAAAAGTTCTTTCCACCATGAACTCATTTCTCTGAAAATCAAAACACTAAAAATTATTTCTGTTCAACTCAGGAAAACCTCAGCAAGATGCTTGTAGGAAAGATTCGGAGGCAGTTTCTCTGAATGTATTCACGCAGTTTAAGTAAAACTTCTTAATATAACCTTAAACTATTCCTTTTTTAAGTTATTGCATCTTATTGTGTCTTTAATAAGATTTTACCCACTGTGTTGGCTATTTATTTTCATGCATTCATCACCACAAGTAAACAAGTAT
Source organism: Cettia cetti (assembly GCA_013401135.1). NCBI lineage: Eukaryota > Metazoa > Chordata > Aves > Passeriformes > Sylviidae > Cettia > Cettia cetti. Next base: position 48,293 of record VZUI01038957.1, on the reverse strand, counting down.
CTACCCCTCTTCTTTAGCTCCTGTCTCCTGGAGACATCACCTCTACTTGCCATGAAATTCTCCTGTCCAAGCAAACAACCTGCTGTTTGCAGTTAAAAAAACAAAACACCTAAATATAGCAGACTAGATTAGACAGACACGGCTGATGACATCAAGTTTTAAGTCAGAAAGCCTCAGTTTTCAGCACTATATTAGCTCACTCTCCAAAGCTAATTTCAGTGATCTAAGGCTTTTTAAAGGAGGGTTTTCTTAACTGACCAGTTACAAGTCAGAATCAGATCTAGATATCCTGTTGTAAGGTGACACAAAAATTGTTTCTTGAGTATCTACTCAGAACCCAAGAAACCTGAGTTACCATATAAGGTATGGGGTTTAAGATCTTGGTTAACATGTGGGCCTTTGGAGGCCATGTAGCAATACTGTGAAGAGAAATCTGGGCCTAGAACACAGGAATGGAAATAGGTCATAGAAAAAGAAATTGTATTTTGAGTAATAATTCATATAATGGAATATCCTAGTTTAATACACTGTTATCTTGAAGGAAATACTTTAAATTCATTATCTGATTGTTCTTATTGACCTCAAATATTCTTTAAAAATAAACCTTACCCTCTGGGATTCCTACTAAAATCCCACCTGCAAAGTTAAACTCCCAGTTCAAGGCCATCTGCAGAAGGTTTTAATATTTCTATTCAATGAATCTGAGCTCAGCAGTCAAACTAATGTTCTGAGACAGAGGAATCGGCTGCTTTTCTCTGAGCAAAACCATTTGGAAAAATTAATCACTTAGGAAATATGAGACGCTATCCAACTTTAACCCTCATTTAGGATTGCAGACATTGCCCCATAGAATAGATTTTAGAAAAAAAAAACCCCAAAAGTAAACTGACAAAAAAAAAAAAAAAATAAACTAGAAAAACACAGCACACTGAAGCACAAGTACAAAACAGAAAAGAAAATGCAATGACATACTTAGTTTCTGGTAAGAATACAAGACAAATTTTTCAAAGAAACTGTTCATTCTCACAACTTGGCTAAAGAACCTGGTGCTGGCTGCATTAGAGGTCATTATGTGACAAAAGAGGAATTAAAACGCAGAACTTAAGGGAAGGCCAGCAGCTGCAGCATCCAATAGCACAGCACACCAAAAGGGAAACAGCATTCAAAACCAGAAGGAGCCAGAGCAGACCAATCCAAATACACCACACAAATAGCCATGTTATTACTGTGTAGAGATAAAAAGAGCAGTTTCAAGAAGGTACAGTTGTGCCAAAATAAGAACACTGAGCTTCATCAGTACTCCTAGAATTTCTATGCAAGAAAACTGGGTCACAAAAGACCTGAAACCATTAAAACAGATTATGCAGATACTGCTTGACCGAATTACTGTGGTTGCTTCAAAAATCTTACCTTGTGTTAATAAAAGTCTTTGCACTTGAAAAAACATACATCTAAGCCACATTTCAGTTGACCCAATTACTTTTTTTTTCTGCCCAAAAGAAATTAAGAGCTTCTAAAATCTGGTACAGCCAAATTTTACAGGTTTATTTCTTCATAAACCAGAATGTGTATCTGCCACAATAATCTGCTGTCAAAACCAGCATCATTTAAAAGCCCAAATCAAGCATGAATGCTACATATGCACATAAAGAATGCTTTCCCAAAAATTAGCTAACTGCTGCAGAAAGAACTGCTCAATTCAAGGGAAAATACAAGACTACATTTGGAGTAGTCTCTCTAGAGTACACTGTCTAAAAGCAGGTGATATGAACCAAGAATTTACACAGCCTCTTCTTGAAGAAATTTGAAACTGCTTTTCCAAACAAAACACAGACAGCCTCATCTCTGTCTCACAGACAAAGAAACAGCAAAGGAGCAAAGGAGAACAAAGGAACAGTCCTTGTTCACTGTGATAGGGAAGATGTAAGATAGTCTTTACAAAGAATTCTATGAGTGAAGGTATGGGTGTTACCATCTTTGAAATGAGACTTAATGTCTCTACTAACTTCAAGCAGCAGGGTTGACTCCTGAAACAGACAAGTGGGTCTGCACAAGCCTGAATACCAGAACTTTGAGGTAAAATGACAGGTTGAAGGGGGAATATGTGGTAGGTGGTTCGGGAAGCCTGCACCTTCCTGATATTTCAGCCAAAGGGGAAAAGGAAGAGGGCAACATGCAGCCAGGAGTTTAGGAGAAATGGAGGCCGTGCCCTCTGAAATCTCAAGTGAGAAAACCCTGCAGGAATGTGCCCCAGTGGACTTTCTCCCTTTATTCAAATGAAGTTGAAGACTTCTCTGGCTCCTTCATGGACACTGGCTTTTCTTTTTCTGTACAACTGCTACGCTAGGAACGCCATGAAGGCACTGGACAACTACCCACAGTTTAGCAAAGCTACAGCTGTTTAAAGAGTATCTACAGTGTGATAGCAGACAAGTCTGTTCTAATCCCTGCAAGGAGCCAATTCTACTGGTCTTTGTTTGTTGTGCTGCAACTTGGTTTGCCCGGCAAAAGAACCAACTCCCAAACGTCCCAACTAACACCCAGATTTGAAGAGAGTACTACTGAGAGGAGGTGGCTTTTCTACTCTTTGCTTTCCCAATGCAAACAGACCACATCAGTTTAATTGTAATTCTTGAAGCGTACAGATTGTTACTAACTCTGAAGTAAAAGGAGTCATTTTTAGCAGGTACAAACGAAACTACATGACCGACTTCATTTGCTTTCCATTTCACCCTTGGTCTCTTCTTTGTACATGCACTTCATTTCCATTGCAAAAGATTTGGTTTTGTTTTGCAAGTTTCTCATGTCAGCCAGTATTAGGAACACAAAGATCCTTTTGTATATTGTACTTGCTATTTTTTCTTCCTCACTCTTCTCTCTAGCAGACAAAATGTACCTCATTAAAAATTACTTTGCAACTGAAAAATGTTTCAGTTACTTGGTGAATTCTTGCTTTCTGCCTGTCAGTTGAAATACTGAGTTACAGAAAGGTACTTACTATCACATTAGTTAAATAAATAGGAATTTATCTCATCGTATAATCAGTAACTTTTTTAAAACACTGGAAGGAAATATACACTGCAGCAAATGTAATGTTCTCTCAAAACACTCTGCAAATAACACTGATATTGTAATATTAGGAGTTCCAGGTTCAAAAGCATTTAACACTCATCAAGCATAGTGTTGAATTTTTGAAATACCAGAGCTTTACACTTACTACAGACAGAAATTCCTTTTGCATGTAAGTTTAAAACAGAAGATGTTAAGTTTACACTGACAAAGCAAAACAATCAATTGCACCTGGTTTCTCATCAGCTATCAGCATGATACATCTACTGATTAACAGTTAAATTTAAATCTAAGGTTGTCTGTGCCTATGCTTGGGACCACCTATTTGGAAAACTTCACTAGACCTGGATATATTTTCATCTTATTTGAAGAAATTTATTAGCTTATTTTTAAATGCTTCCTCATCAGCATAGACAGCAGCATTGAGAGCCAGTACAAATAATTTACTAGGTAAAAACTGAGAAAGAGAAAACACTAGGAAGAGTGTCTGAATGCCTCATCCTACTTTTGAATAAGGCATTCTGCTGAAACACTTCTTCACAAACGAGATGGTTTTTACAAATAAAATAGATCTAGGTCCAGTCATGCTCTGTCCAACAGAAATTAAAAATTTTGTCCATTGAATGTGGTTTTCTTCTTTGTGTCCCTAATACATTGACATTTCTGTTTTTCTTTTACTAGAACGCAAATTCACGTTTTACTAGGAAAGCTTTACTTGGTTTTATCCTGCACTTTGTTTCTATGGCTATGACAACACAAGTCCTAGAGTTTACTGTGCCTTGTGCAAGGAGGATGCTGAAATAAAGACATAAATAATTCAGCAAAGAATCAGAGAGCAGCTCACAAAGGACAGATCAGAGAATGGATGATCCAGGGAGCTTGCTGCAATACAGTATACTTTTACAAGTGGAAAAGGTGTACTAGCTCTGCACCTGTTCAAAGGAACATAACTTTGGGTTTTCTACAAACTATTCAAAACACAGTACAATCAATAATCAGACGAGTTCAAAAATATGGGCATTGTAGTCTTACAGAACTTGCACTCAAAATCAGACCCGAAAATTAACTCCTCCAAATTTAGGTGAAGTTTTGTTCGGACTCAAATCTACAGCCTATGAAATTCTGGAAAAAAACCAAAACAAAACAAAAACCAAAAACAAACAACCACCAAAAAATCCACAACACAAAGCAACAGAAAACCAAACTAAACAAACTAAATCTTAGAGACAAACCTCTTTCTTCAAGGATATGCTCTCCACCTCTGAAAGTGAAAATTCCAATTTTTTCAGAGAAAAAAACCAAACCAAACCAATGTTAAATACATACTATCAAATGGACCTGCAAACTTTACACTGCAAACCAAACCAGTCATTTAGTCATCACAACAAAAACATCTTTACATGACATGACTGCTTTCTCCTTTTCGTGATATAACACAGGCCAAATGCTGTCATCAAGCGGCAACTATGAAGTCTTCATGAAAATGAAGATGAAACAGAAAAGTTGTGAGGGCAAATGAGTCAGAGGAAAAAATGTCTTGCTTAGGATAACAGTAAGAAATTGATTATAAGCCCAACAAGGAACACATGTAGTATGACTGCTATGATTTCATAGTCCCATTCCAATGTTTTCATCTCAATAGAAGGGCTATGCTTATTCATTAGCATATTATCTTCAACACTTGCTGTCTTTGACAATATCCTAGCTCATGATCCACACTATGTGTTGCATATTCCCCTTATAAGCAATTCAGTTTGTCCTTGACATTTTCAGGCTAGCAGGTAAGGGACTGCTCTTGAGTACACAGGCTCAGACAGCACTTTATTTTAAGTTATGTTAAAGTTTAAAAAAAACAAAGAGGATCAAAACTTGTCACCTATATTCTGCTGTACTTAAAACAGCAATAGAACTATCTTAGAGCATATCATTACAAAAGATGCACTTTAATAATTTACAGTGATTAATATAATACAGTAAAACAAAACATTTAAAAGTTTATTTCCTCCTACCAGACGACTGTTCCACATTCTGACTATCTAATATAATTTCTTGTATCAGCTCATACAAGAGACACAAGGGGATTTGCAATGCAAATTTAGCAGCTCAGAGAAACTTTTCAAGTGGCTTGCAACTACAAGGGCGGTTTTTTTGTCCTCCCTCTGCTCAGGACATTATTTCTGATTTAAATAGGTGTTTGGGGGGAACAATTTAGAAGCCAGCAATACCCTTCACTGGTTGGCTCCCCCAGGCCAATAGAGTATGCGCAACACTCCACTATAGAAAGGACTTCCATACATCTGAGTTTGAGGCATTGCTCTGCTGCCATATACACCTGAAAAGCTTTTCCTGATCTGGTTATAAAGGTCATGACATGTTTTCTTCTCTTTTCCTTCTCATTTTATTAGTTTTCTTTATTTAACCAGTTGTCTTCATTTCCAAAAGGAATATCAAGGCAAAGACCTTATGTCAGGATTTTTCTTCTACTAACCCCTAAGAAGTATTCCAAAAATATATTTTGGCAATTACTTTCAGTTTAGAAAAGTATTTTTCTGAACATCACACTGCACAGTCTGCAACCAGCATGGTCCAGGAATTGCTCCACTGAAAGCAGTAACACCACAGAGATTCATGATCAATAAACAGAAAATCAAGATCCTGAACAATTTTTTGAAGTCTGAACAATTTACCACAGCATGTAAAAGTCAGAAATGTTGTCACAAAAATTTTATTGACACAGTTATGCAAGAAATTTTAAACATTTTGAAAAGAAAAATCATGAAATACCATATTGGAATCCAACACTTGGACTATTTTAGCCTTGGAATCTCAAAATTTGTCTCAAATTATGTGTAAGTCTCTGTCAGAAGAAAACTTCCATTTCAGAACTGAAGTCCTGTACCTTCTTAGTTCTGCACAGCCTTAATATGTTTGTTGAAACACCTTCAGGACAAGCTGGCAGTACATCAGGGTTCAAAATCCCAGTAACAACGAGAATTTCACAAAGCAGTTTCATGTCCTTATAAAACTTTTGTGCAGTACTGAGTGAGCCTCTGTTCTCATCACAGATGAGTATCACACAGCAGCAGCAGCAGCAGCAGCAGCAGCAGCAGCACACACATTGTTATGCTCCTCACGTCCCGCCCTCCATCCGTCCAGAGGCTGCAATCAGGTACCTGATCATAATGCAAGGCACATCAGCTGGACTGCTGCCGCAGTGAACTGATCCATGCTGCTGCCTCCATGCAAATACAAGGACACCAGGGCCACAAGACCTAGGATCCTGTCTTTGTATTACAAATACTGCTCTTCAGATGGAGCATTCCAGCCTCTTGCTTCTCTTGCAGGTAATGCAGCCTAGCTACATTCCCTCTTAGCCTCTAGCTGAGCAATGGCACTGTGTGACACATTAAACAGATAAAGGAAAGAGCGCTGCAGAGCGGGCATTGTGGGACAAACACTATTCAATCACTAAGTTGCTATTGTGTTTTCAGTTCTTCTTACTGCAAGTGATGTGTTTTCTCATCTTTGCCACCGCGTGAAAACTTCCCTAACAGCCTTGAAGCATTGAGTTTAAAAAAAAGGTTTATAAACCATGATTTAACTGGTTAAAAAATAACTTCTATTATGTTAAGCAAATATTTCTGAGGTTCTTTTGTGCTTTTTATACATAAAAATTTTGATAAATTATATACAAGTGTGTATATAACTTGCAAGTAACAGAATAAACAGTTAATCCATGAAGATATTAATTCCTAAGTCTACAGACTAGTTTATTATCCTAGCATCCCAACAGAAGTGTTAGTGCCCCAGAATAATCTTCACATGATGTACTTCTTGAATACACTCAGTAGGACAATATAGTGAAGCAGCAGCAACCTGAGGTACTGTCATGCAAGTACTAGAGGAGAACTACAAGCACAGGAAAAGGCATTGTTTTAAATTCCCTCATCCCATCTTACTTTATTTTGCCCAGATTTCTCTCACTATTTGGGAATAAATGTATGTATTGGTAGTTTAGAAACAAGTAGCTTTTTTTTTTCACTTGAGAGATGACTCCTTTGTTGCTTTTGCCTTTACTGCAAAAATAGCCCTGAAGACCAACCTGTTTAGATACACCACCTTAACACAGTCCTGAAATTCTTTGCACAGAACCAAGATCCTGAATGAATACATTAGAAACAACTGAGATGGAGGAAAGCCAAAGATCACTGATAGTATTGCTACACCCAATTGTAAAAGGTCTCTAATAAACTTTTTTATGACCCTGCATCACATCTCATTCTGCCCTGCAAGATGTTGAATGCTTAATATTCTATTTTTTTGTTGTTGTTATGGGATAAAGAAAATAACATATTAGGGCAGTTTTGCCCTAGAGTTTCTGCAGAACTTGAGAGTTTGGACATTTCATTTGAGTTGCTGTTAATACATTATCACATGAAATTGAGTGGAAAACTGATACCAATGCAATAAATACCTGCTTCATGAAGTGTGATGACGTCTCAGTAAGTGCTGGTACTGTTTACCCAGCTGGGACTCGTGACACAAAATGCAACATACATTCACATGGACAACTGCAGGATGAAGCTTCAAAGGACAGTTGGCATGAGACATAGAACCCCGCCAAGCCTCTGCAAAAAACCCTCACAGAAACCATCAGAAGTTAATTAAAAGCACTATACTCTGCACAACACTGTTAATACCCTTATTTGCCTTGTTTTTCTGACAAAAAATAGCTTTACATCTGAAACCTGATTCATCAACCACATCTGTGCTAACAAGGTCAGGCAAACAACGACACATTTTCAACACACATGTACAAAGGACATGAGCATGCTGCCTTCACACTCATCCTTTCCTAGACAGTTGGAAAACCCTAGTGGGACACAGGACATGCTAACAGAACATACATACATTAACAAGCAGCATAAAACAAGGATGGTCAAACTTACTTGCACAGCCAAAGATAAATCTGCTTGATGTTCCTGTTTACAGCACAACAGACAGTGGAAACCCAGGGACTGCTCCAGGCCCTGTCTGCACTGCACAGGGGAAGCCAGGCAGGGCTCTGCTGCAGTGCAGAGCAGCCCCAGCCTGAGGACACCACAGTTTGGCCACAATAATTCCAAAGTTCAGAGACAATAGAATGTTTTTCAGTAATTTATAATTTTCAAACAGAAATTTACTAAGATGAAATTCAAATTAAATGCAATACAAAGCCCACACTTAACTAAGTCCAGAGATGAGACGTGATCTCCAGACTGATATTTTTAAATTCAAATGCCCATAAGTAATGTTATTTCAATCAGGCAGGAGCCATTAATCAGATGCCATTCAATCAGGTGCCGTTAAAGCTGGCACCACAAAAGGTATCAGATGATGGTTTGATATTCTATTTTCATTTAAGAAACAGTTTTTTCATTTCCAATAAGGAATTCCACTGTTAATCTTCAAAACAAGGACTATTCCTGAAGCAGGAACAGAGAAGCTCCTGAAAGCAGAACTAGCAAGGAAGGAATCACATCTAAACAAAAGCAGTTTACTCATTGTGTGTCTCAATAAAGACAGATTTAATAAAAATCTCTAAGGCCAGCAAGATGAAACATGCTACAAAAAAACCTCTGCACAAAGCCAAGGGCTTAAAGAAGGACTCTAGCAATAAGCAGATGTTACCCAGGAATTGCATGTGAAACCATTACAGGAGGCTCCCAGCACTCCAGAAAGACTGCACAGTTTCCCAGCATGAGAAGATTTTTTTCCAGGCCAAATTTTCTTCTTAAAGAATACTTGGGCTGCCAGGTTCCCAGCTCTCTGCATTGCTGTGAATTTCAGATTATTTTTATATTACAAGAGGGATAGGAAAATACAGAAGAATTTTAACTTATTCACCAGAACACAGAGAAAAGGCTGAGGGGCTGACAGGCTCTTGGCTTATTTTGTAAACATCCCTTGGGAATATTCTGTGTTTGAAAAGAACAGCAATAGGTGGTAAACAAATACCATACACCTTTCACCAAGGAACTTCAGTCATCTCTTTCTGATCTTAAGCTATCAGATATTCCATAATCCACTTCAACAACATCATTTCTTGAAATGCATTTTCAAAATACAGGGTATGCATGCACACACAAGATACTTAGACTTGGACATTAGCTGTCGATGAAATAGGACTGTCTTTGCAGAAACACAGAAATTCTGTTTTTCTTCAGCAACAAAATACTACATGAAAAGCTACAAAAATTATTTATTCTCTAGATCAAATTCTAATGAATTTTAATTTTTCAGTGACAGAGAAAAATGTTCTGTTCTTTTTTCCACCAGCTGATCAGACATATTAAAACCAAAGAATGCCATTACATAGTAATATAATTTCCTGCTTGAGGTAGCACTTAAAATGTTAACCAATTGCCTATGTGTTTAAGCCAGAAACTTGTTTGATCAAATTATACTTTCTAGTCTCTACCTGAGGGAATTAAGGCAAACAGACTCTATGGTTCTCTTGACACTTTGATTCAACAGTTAATCAACTTCACCTAGCAAAAACTTCCTATTTACTTTGAATTTTTCTAGGTTCAGCTTTCAAACATCTATGCTTATTTAGATGAAATAGGCATTTTTCTAGAATAATTTCCTTCAAGTAAAGGTACCACAACACAGCCACCAAGGTACTGCTTAATCCTTCTGACCACCCAAACATATCCTTAAATCAATCACTGAAGAATGGACTTCAAATAAATCATTGCTTTGGGGTTTTTTTCCCTTCCTCCCCTCAGTATATTGCAAATTTGGATTGAGTGCAAAGCATTCCAGTACTGGCAAACTGTGCACAAAGACATGGGGTCACCCCTAATTGATGTTCTCTCCTTTTCACCTGCTCAAGATTCAGATTGGACACCTTGCACTGCAGCACACTTGGAGCTCATACCAGGTCACCAATCCATCACCAAGACCACGGAATCACTGCTGTACAGGACACAGCTCTCAATTCACTAACCATGGGTTAGCTCACCCTCAATATCTGACTTTGCCAGCAGCATAAAAACCAGACATGGTTGACATGTTTGAGCAGACATGGGTCACCACATGATGTCAACTACTCCAGAACGCTTCCTTTCTTCTTGACTGTTCATTATGGTGCTTGTTCCTTATGCATATAGATAATGAAACATGTGCTTGAGCATTAGTATAAACTGCAAAATGTCCTTGAGTGGGAAAACACATGAACTTGCATTTAAGAAGCCATATTTCAGTCTAGTACCAGAAACAAGGTTGCTCTCCACAGGTCTGATGCTTTGTGCTTCTGAGCCTCGATTGCTCCCAATTGCTGAGCTCACTCATTCAAAACTAGCAGATTACCTCTGCTCTCTCCAGCAGCCATTGAACATAGTAAGGTTTCAAGTTCTTTCTCACATAAGAGGCACTACTCTGATCCTGGCTGTAGGGAGTCTGGCTGAGGATTACAGCTGAGCAGTAAAAACCTCCTCTCCAGTCCTCAGCCATTTTCCATCTACCTCTGAAGAAACCCTTTCCCTTTTCTACATGCTTCTGCATCTCGTAGATTCTTAGAGCTATTTCATGTGCTGCCTTGACTCCCTTATACTTATTGCCATATACTTCCCTCCAAGTTCTGTAATATTAGGAAAAACATGAGACTGCCTACTGTAAAATGCTCCCTATTATCAAAAAAATTCATCTGAAAAACAAACCACCCGTATAATCGAAGAGCAACTCTGCAAGCCAGGGATCCTGTTGAACAGATGGCTGAATGCCACCCTGGATAACTCAAATTAATTTCCTTACTTGTTTACTAAACAAAGTCTGATACAACCTCAAAGCTGGATATATGGAGACAACTGAAAATGCAGGAATAGAAAAAAATTGAGGGAAATTTGAGCACTTTTGGTGTTAATCCATCAAAGTAATCGTAGAAACCTATATACTTATGGATAAAACACTGCCATTAGCAGTGCAAAAGGCATGTAACAGCCTATCATTATTGACAAAGAAAACAAAAAGAACACTGCTCCCCTATTCACAAGTGGGGAAGTATAAAAACATCATAATTTGATTAACTTTTGGTAAAGCCTAACAATTACTGCAAGAAAATATTATCTCAGTATTATGGTCCAAGTGCCTTGAGCTGCTTCCATGGACCTCCTTCCATGATCATTTGAGCTTACTGTGCCAAGCAGCAATGCACCAATACCATCTAAAGCAACAGCCTGTACTTACATAATACATTTAAATGAACATGCTCTCTGCAAAAGCCCTTTGTGAAAAGCAAGAGGGTACAAATAAGATCCCATGATCTGCTGCATTTAAATCTTTGGCCAGTGCAGGATAAGGATTAAAGCTATAACTTTGTACACAAACACTGCTTTCCTCCCTAATACAAAAGGACGTCGAGTAATTTGCATCAAAGAGAAAAACATCAGTGTATTTCCAATAGGTGTTCAGCACTTGGAAGAAGCACCTGATAGGTCTTGAAAGTTCTTGCATGACATTTTCAACTGTGGGACCTACTGTGCTTTTTCCCAAGTTGGAACCCAGTCAATTTAAACTGTCAACCGTGCTTTAAAAGAACTGTTAAATTATTTTGCATTCAGACACCTGAGTTCTCATACTAATTGGCCCAAATGTACTGCAAAACCTCAACATCACAGAAAGAGTTGGGTAGGCAGAAATTTGAGCTCATATTCGATTCCATGAAAAACTCCTGGGGGAAAAAAAAATTCACACTCAAAAGAACTTCTTAAAAGAATTCATAATCTGAGTAACATGCATTAAGAAGTACTGCTATGTGAGGTGTTGATTTGAATAGGCATTCTCACTTTTTCCCTCCTCAGCTATAAACTAGACTAGCTCCAAGGATCTATCACAGAGTCTACAATAGATGAGAACAGAGTAGCTTTAATCTCCTATAAATCTCTTTCAGGCTTCCATGCACACCTTACTGCATTCCTATGGCCAAACTGTGACAAGGACAGCAGTAGAATTATTGTGCCCAATAATAAATCCCTTTGCAAGGGAAATGAAGTGAAATGTACGGTACAAGGGACTGAATTATTCAGTAATGCACTTGGCACTAGAGATGTGGAGCTGCCACTTTTCATTAGCATCATCAACCTTATATGTCTACATAGTTTCTATATTCAGGCCATGTAGCACAGAAGTACCAGTCACTTGAACCAGATGGGTCACATATGTCATCTTTATTTCCTCCACATTTCTAACTCCCATCCTTCTGGGTCATCTCAGCAATCCAAGCCACCCAACAAACTCTGGTCCAGAGCAGGTAGCTGTATTAAATCCTAATCTAGATTACTCTGCCCGTTCCAGAACACCCTAAAAATCCAACAAGACTTCAGACTAACCCAAGGACCTTACATATCTCAATAACCACAAAGCTCTATAAGACTTCACATCCCTAGACTGGGTCTCAGCACCCATAGCCCAATTTGAACAGTATGTTATTTTTCCTGGAAGATGTCTTTGCTGGTTTCAGCTGGGGTAGAGATAATTTTCTTCAGTGTCTGGTGTGGAGCTGTGTTTTGGCTTTGTGCAGAGGACAGGGTTAACAATAGAGAGATGGTGTTGTTATTGCTGATCAGGTCTTGCACAGAGCCAAAGCCTTTCTGCTTTTCATACTAATGCACTGCTGAGGAAGTTGAGCGTGCATGGGAGGCTGGGAGTAGATACAGCTGAGACAGGTGACCCAAAGTGACCAATGGGGTATTCCAGCCCATGTGACATCATGCTCTGTAGATAGAGTGGATGGAAGAAGTATGAAGGGGGAATATGTGGAATGAAGGTGTTTGTCTTTGCAACTTCTGCGTGGTGGGCTCTGCTCTCCTGGAGAGGGTTGAACACCTGCTGGCCCATGGGAAGTGGAGAATTGACTACGTTGCTTCTAGTTTTGCTTTCCCTGTTAAACTGTCTTTATCTCAACCCATGAGTTCTTTGGCTTTTACCCTTCCAATTCTCTGCCCAGTCCCACTGGTGGGGGAGCAGCAGGTTTTTAGTCAGAGGAGATAGATATTCACACAGAGTAGATAATTACACCACAAAGCTTTGCAGACAAAGCTGTTACCAATCCTGTTCTTGGGTTTACCTGCTGCTGTTTTTCTTCATCTTTTAACAATGCCAATTTATTCTTCCCTATTTTCTAAACCCCCAAAATTCAATAAAGGTCCATTAGTTTGTAAACAAACAGGACTATTTTCATACAAGCAGTTTAACATAATTGGTTAAAAGAAGAAGAAAGCTAAGTCAAGTAATTGACTTTGTCCTAATATGGAAGACTAAGGCCAAGAACAATATTTATGACTGCATTATAAGAGAAACTGTACCCCTTTATTACCATTGTCTATTTCAAAACCTACTCTTTTACTATCCCATGATTCAGAGAATTTTCAAGACAATATGCCTTGTAATCTAAACAAACGCAAATACACCAGACTTTCTGGAAACCAGGCAGACAGTACAGCTTTATCCATGTCAGATATTTGTTTGTCAGTCAGTTTGATAGACCAGCACATCTTATGACTCTTATGACTTAAATTACTGTCTCCAAGTAAAGCTGCTGCATCTACAAAATTCTTTTCAAGAACTTCTGTTATGTGGGTGGGAAAGAGAGCAAAATCAATTCCATTTGACTCCAGAAAATAACCTCTGAAAAGTAAGAGGATTTAAAACTTGCCTTTCTTGAGGGAAAGGATGGGCAGATCCTGAAGAAGGATTTGGGAGATGGAAGGGATTTGAAAGAGCTATGTTGGAAGAGCTATTTAATTTAGTGCCTTTGATCAACTTTGGTACCATTACAATCACCCTGGCTGCAATGACCAAATCATTCTGTTTAACTCTCCCTGACAGCCCAGCTAGAGCAGAGTAACTTGGAAGAGAAATTTGCACCATCTGCAGCCCACCCCACTAAGGTGAGTAATTGGTAGTTTAGGACACAATCTCAGTACTCTCCCAGCTGCTCACAGAGTACATAAAACAAACACAGGCAACACTATTATACAAAACTTCATTTAAACTGTAAGAACTGCAGTCCAGCAATTAATTCATAAGCAAGGAGAAAGAACTTCACAGTATGTGTCAGCAGTGGCATACCAATGAAATATAGATACAAAAAGTTTCTATTATTATAGAACAAAAGAGGCAGTTGTAGCACAGATCAAGCAGTCTTATTGTGCCAGAAACCCCACCATCACCCTTTTCCAGACCCCAACATCTAACTTCTCCCCTGCAGTTTCATATCCCTAGTTGCCAATGAGCCTCATTACCTTTCCTGCATGACCCACCTGCTAATCTACCCATCCTTGTTAGCACGTTGGAAATCATCTGGTGGTCTAGAGAGAGGAACTTAAAACCTTTAACTATTTCTGGCAGTCGCTTTCACCAACATACATTCAGGTCACAAACATTATAAACGGAACTTCTTGAAATATACTGTGTCAAATACCATCTCCAAATAACAGATCAATGAATACTCTTTACTGGTACTTGAACTCAGAGCTGTCTGCCACCAATGCACAAACACATACTACAAGGTTCTCAAAAGACAAATTGTAGAGCTGGCAGACGAAAACACATGAACAATAAAGGGTTTTCCTACCCCCAAACACTTTTCACCTGATTTGAGTTCTGGGAACAGATCAACTTCTTGGGTTGGGATTTTGTTATGTTTGGGGGTTTTGTTTTCTATGTAGGATAAGCAAAAATTTAAATAGTAAACCAGTGATGGCTGTAGAGTCTTGGAGGACCCCTCAAGGCATTCATCTCCAACCACAGCATAAGTGGCCAAGTGACTCCAAACTACACTTACAATCCTCTCATCTCAGAGTCACAAAATACTGTAGAAGCATTTAAATACTAAGACAACCAACGTTGCTTTGCTAAGGATGATGAAATGCATGAAGACTCATCTGTGTGCAAATGGTTTCAGTATATCTTCCAATTGGAGAGAAATAAAATAAAACAACACTATTTTATAGGCAAAACCATAAATAACTAAAACCAAGACATTCCCTTGAAACTTTTCCATGCACACACAAAAAAAGCAAATTTGCCTTATTTGAAGGGAGGCAGGAAATTCAGGTGTCTGAATTCTAAACTGTACCCATGTTCTTGTCTGCTGTGTAGTGTTTCGTATTCATATTTGGATGAAATAAGTAGGGACACTCAAGGTTACTTTAATTTGTCTTGGATTCAAGATGTTAGCAATTTTTTTTCATCAGCAGAAGAGTTTGGAAAGTTTTTAAGTAGTCATCTAAAAATCAAAGCTAGTATTTTGCCAGAAAATACTTCTTGAAATATTAAACGTTTAAACTGCTACAAAGCATCAGTCTGATTATTAATCATATTTTTTCCATTTGGCCATCACTCTGTGTGAGCCAGAAGCAGGATTTAGAGCAGGATTGAGAAAACTCTGTATATCAGCATTGTTATGAAGAGTATGTAATTTCATCACTGGGCAAACAAGCCTTCAACTTCGCTATTTTGTGTTGTCTTCTAATTTGTTTGTTCACATACTTCAAAAAGCTTGACTAACAGAATAAACCTTTCACCAGTTGGCCATGCTTCTGCAAATCTAAAATTAAACCCCAAAGACCTTTGTTGACAGATTATCTTGGCCATCATGATAACAACCACCACACAACCAGCTTCTTTCTCCTTCTGACATGAAAAGGTCTACAGAGTTCAAAATTACAGTAATAACTTTCATTTACCAAACATCTAAACACAGAGTACATATCTCATAGCATGGTACACAGTTCATCTACCAAAATTCACTTGTGAATCAGCCAACCATACTAAAGAATCTAAGCCAATTTACATGCACTTTTAGTCATGCTTGAATAGCCACTACATTAACAAAATTCACTCCTAAAATCAAGCAAGCCAACCACCACCTAGTTATGCATCTATCTCCTCTTCTGCCATGAAGAAAGCAAGTGGGGTGGCCAGTTGAGAGAAGAAAACACCATCCCAAAAGCCTGCAGCATGCTATATACTGGACTTGCTCATACTACCTTCTCTGCATGATTCCCAGGCCCAGGTGACTGCAAAAGCAGACAAATGGAGTCAGGACCCACAGAATCCAAACAGGCTACCAAGTGTTATTGCTGTTGTTTGGTAACAACAAACTGACATTTTTAGTATAGGGTTTTAACCAAGCCTGACAGAGTTCAAGGAGTGCTTGGATAACACTCACAGGCACATGATATGACTCTTGGGCATGGTCCTGTGCAGGGCCATGAGCTGAACTCAATCCTTGTAGGTCTCTTCCAACTCAGCACATTCTTTGATTACCAGCCATTGCTCAGTGTTCTTTAGACATTAAATTAAGCGAGAAGAACCGCTGTCTTGGCACACAGGACCCCAGAATCAGACAGCGTCCCACACACAACCTCCACACCCACCTGTGTGGGGGTACCAAACATGTACTGCCAGCATGGTGCACTCAAGTTGACCAAATACACAGAGATGGTGTTTGAGTCTCAGACAGAATCCTTCTGGGACTAAGCAATAGACAGGGTCTAGAGCTGGGGTTTACTTTTGATCAGTGCTCCTGCAATTCATAAACTTTTTACTTGATCAACATAACACTGACTGCACACTCATATATGGGCTCTAACAATGATTGTTTTTTAAACATAAGTCTGAATACTAAATAAAGTCACTTAAATGGAAGCAATAATGTTGAAAAAACTTAAGACAAGAAGGCTAAAGGTCACATTCCTTGGCCATACACAGTGTTTGAGGTATCTTGCTGAGAAGTTCAGTGTTAAATTTTACATAACAGAACTTCTCTGTAAAGAGGAAAATCCAGTTAGTTTCAAGAAAAAAAATCCAACTTTAAAGAGATAAAAATAAAACACTTCAAAACTTAGTTATTCTATTCTGTACTACTTACCTTATACTGAAACAGACAATTATTTTGCCTACAGTATTTAGCTTGCTGGAAACAAAAATGTGATCAGTAGTTTTCCAAAATGAACCATGTTTATTTGGGTTGGCAGCAGGGAGAGCTTTTTTTCCCGAGTCACATCCATGCCCTACCACCTGTGGCAAGAAGCTTGTTTTGCAACAGAACAGTGCTAAATTGTGGATGAGTGCTGGAAAATTTAATTAAAACTCACTTCAAAACCAACACATCGTGCAAGCATCTCAGGAAATCTATAGGTTCATCATTAAATTCATTAGCAAGTTTATAAAATCCAAAAACAAAAAATCTGTTCAAATATGCATGAACACACACAGAGAAAGCAGCCACCCCCAGTAATTCAAATTCTCTTGGACCTCATGTATTGTGGTGAGGCCCCTGGAGTAAGGCAAACACGAACGACCATCTGTTATTTTTGTCTGCAAAGCAGCGACTTCCCCCTGATGAATCTTTGATAGCAGCCAAGCAGTGGCAGTGACTGCTGTGGCAAGAACTGACAGCCAGCAGCCCCAGCCTCCATTTCTCTTTTCACTCAACCTGCATGTTAAATGGCTGCTTCAAACCCAGGAGTAGCTCCTTACATATTAAAACCAAATATGCCTTTTCTGTGCTTTCATTTAAATTACAGCAAATGAAGGGAAGTGGCAGGGAGCGAGTGAAGGGAAAAAAGAAAGGGGAAAGAATCAGAGGATGAAGAACCCCTCAGGGAGCATTCATGGTGCCAAAGAGATACTCATTTTCAAGCACCATCTGTCAAGAGCTACTTGGAAGCTTTTTCTCTCTTCATCTTAGTACCCTCCCCCAGGTTTTACCATCTCATTTGCTATATACCAAGTGGCAAAACCTCTACATCTCCCAGAAAAACAGACTGGCCTTCCACTGTGTGAGGCACAAAAATTCTTCTCCAGGACCAATTGAAATATGGTGAAACTCAACATTAAGCTCCACTGAAGTGGATCATGGATGCAGGACACAGTCCACAACAGACTTGGAGGCTTTTAGCACTGTAAAGTACCTGTTTCAAGACAGCAAACAAGTCTGAGGTTTGCCCTGAGGTTAGATTAGTCTGGCAGCTCAACTACATCCCCCATCCCACACAGCTTCTGGGCAGCCACTCCAAACCAACCTCTGTGGCAGGGCAGTTGCAAAATAGAGGAAATGAACTTGTTGTGCACCATTGTCACATATTGACTCTTTCCCCTTTTTTATTTAAATCCCTACATCATCTGAGTTCTCACTCACAGCAATTTAGCAGTAGAGATGAGAATGATTCTTAACTCCTAGGTAAACATACACCTTCACAGCTACGCAGTAGATGTTTACAGAAAATTTACAGTGGAAAACAAGTACGTAGATTAATGACTTATTAGAATGGGTATGCATATCTAAATCATCTCTGAAAACTCAATGGAGAATGTAATAATCATGGGAGACTGCAAGCTGTTGGCCCTCAGGAACAATGCATTTATCAGCTGTGATGGGAACAGCAAGTCCAGCATGGTTTTAAACCAGGAAATCCAGTATTGCCAGAAGGGCTGAGACAACAGGGTGCATTTTGCCAAAATTCTGGGTCCTTTTCACTTGATTTCTTCTGTCTTTGATCAGCTTCAGGACCTTTTACAGACAGAAATAGGGACAGATAGAATCATCTGTTGATAACAAGCAGATCAGCAACTAGTTTTCCATGGATATAATATATATACAAGCTCTGGAGTTGAATTCATGTTCTTCCTGTATGCCAGGCAAGGTCCTAACCACTAGAACACAGTCTTTCAACTTTTCTTTGAGTAAGATTATAGAATTATTTAACGCATTTGGGGCTGACAAACAGGTACTTGCCTCAAGCTTCCAATAATTTGACTCAAACACAGAGCAGAGCTTGAACTTCCAATCCAGAGAAGTGGCCTAAAGAGATATGGATATGGGGAGGGGGACAAGAGGCCATTCTCAGTTACATTCTCATTCCAATTCTACTGAGAATATGTATCAGAAATAGTATATTTCCCTGAAAAATATTCTTATTTGTTAAGTGAGCCACAGGTGCATAAAAAGATTTCCCTGTCAGGTTTGATTGGAAGATCCCACATTTCAAAACCATCAATGCAGATCAAGATCAAAGATTCCAAAGACTGATTTTGACAACGTTATGGTTCAATTTGTCAGCTTACATTTCAGCTTTTAAGATGCACAATTTTTTGTACTTTCATTACAATATGTTAGAATCAGAAAGCTTGTGTTTACCTAAAAAGTTCAGGCTCACAGCTTTTTTTAATTACAAAATAAATCCAGAACAGTTGGTAGCAGTAAGCATCAAACCTGACATTTCAGAGGCAAGAGTGAATTTCAACTACCAACTATTTTGTCGTTTCCTATTTAACCAATTCATTTTCTCAGGCATTACAGACTTCTGGTCCTTTAGAATTACTAATACTTTATTCATAAAGGACTTATTCCTCCTGCAGTTTCATTGTATATAATGACAACACCAAGATGGGAGACAACTATTTACTTTACTATTCACCTTCTAATTTTCTTTGCTTAGTGAATGAGATCAGCCTGTGGGAATGAACCAGAATGCCAGGTCAGCAAGATGCTGAACAAGATACAGAAATACACAGAGCTTTAAGCATCAGAATTCTCTTGTTGTCTTGCAAAATTCTCTGTGAGATCACGAACTCCATGGTGATGTGTGCACTCTATGCTGGGACCCACACAATTCCCAAAGCACTGTTGGATTCATAAGCAGCTTTCCTCCAGAGCAAGTGCTGAGAAATGGAGACTTATTTCCAAAGCAAGTGTTTCTAAGCAATCCTGAAGGTAAAAATGGTTAGCTCTTATACCTAGTGGGAAGCAGAAGAAATCTTCAACTATTTTCAGCAGCAGTGTAATGGCCTAGTCAGGAGCTTGATGAGTTGTGGGAAATAGTCAAAATAGGTGATACCAACTGGAAGTCAGACACTTGCTATTTCTGCTTTTCTACCATCCCTCACATGCCACACTAAATAATTCCATTCCTTTGAATTCAATAACTGAAAATAAATGTAATAATTATTAGGCATTTTTTTTATTCTAACACCCCACCCATACTGTCTTTATAACTACTTTTCTCTTTTTTCTGCCTCAGCAGAAATTTTCTTACTCTTTTATTGATAATTTTTTTCCTGCAGTTCCTATATTCTCCATTTGGCTGTGTTTGTTGTTGATGATGGCTCACACTCCATTCTGTTTCCCAGTTTTAACATGCTAACTTTACCTCACTCTATGAAACTCTATGACCCAACCTTCATCTCCACTTGCTTTAATTTAGTAGTGGGTTATTTTCCTACAAGGCTTGTGACTGAAGATATAGGATTGTAAGTCTCTCAATTGCTTCTTGAAATAAAAACACCTACTTAGTGCTATTTGACAGAGGAGGAAAAGGAACAAAACGGATCAGTGGAATTATCATTCAAGTAGAAAAAGACGAGCAAACACACACTAGCAATCTAGTTGTTCTGCCACCCAACCACTGTTTTCACTAAAGAGTATTGCATTTGAAAGCCTTCAGAGTTGCTCCTGCTGCACTCTAGTTTAAAAACTGCCATTAATCTAATGTGTTACTTCCTCCAAAAGGCACAGCCAAGGAATCCAATTACAGTTCACGTTTGAGAGAACGCCTGAAGAGGATATATGATACAGGAATTGAGAGAAAAATTTACATCTTTATGCATGTTTCACCTCCAATATTTCTCAATCCTGACATCATCTTGTGGAAAGTCCTAGCAAAATCTACTAATTATACAGACTGGGTTTAATTTAATTAAAAATATAGTTATTATCACTAACAGCTCAAACAAGTTCACATAAACATCTATTCAGACGTGTGCCTACGTAATACACATTATATACAAAAACATTTTTCATACAGAACAGCAAGCTAGATGATAAAAACATAATTCAATCACATACCATCTCCAAAGCACTTGGAATCACTGCATTTCAGAGGATGTTAGTGATTTTTCCTTACATTTTGTCTTTCCCAGGTACATAACTAATTTTCTCTTTCCTCCTATAAGAACATGAATAAGGCACAGATTTCATCAAAACCAGTGAGATGTGGGACTCTCTGCTTTTGGGGTTTAATAAAGATGATAGACTTTTGAATCTCTACAAGAAACACAAGTCTGAAGGAGGATTTGCAAGCTATTCATTTAAGAACTGAGTTGCAGATCAGATTATCTCAAATCACTCTTAACAGGGTTTTTATTTCTCCCAAGCATGATTATTTTGCCCCAAAGCACAGAGCGTCCTAATTTCTAGAAGACTTTTGTTTTCATTGTGTCATACTAAAATACATCTTACACAAGTGCTATTTACAGTAAGCATTCAAATTAAGTTGAACTCCCTGGACATTTCACCATTTTCCAACTTGTCTTGTTTCACCTTTACAAGTACACTATTTTTTGTAGCTTGTGCATCCTACATCTAATAGGGGAACCACGTACTCCCCATCAGTGGAAAAATATTTTACCAGAAGTTGAGTTGGTAGCAGATTTCTCAGGCACTAAAAACAATAGCCATAAATAAAGTGATGATAAATAATCCTAATACAATTACCTAACCTGGTAACTGGCCAAACCCTTGCAGGAAGTTCCACAACCATTTATAAAATCCTCATACTGATACTCATCATTCATTGAACAAGTGACAGAAGAAGAGGAAATGGCCTCAAGTTGCATCTGGGGAGGTTTAGATTGCATATTAAGGAACATTTCTTTGCCAGAAGAGTTATCAAGCATTGGAACAGGGAAGTGGTACAATCACCATCCCTGGAGGGGGAAACATGTAGCTGTGGCACTTTGGGACATGGGTTTGTGCTGCCTGAAGAGTTGGGTTTGATCTTAAAGGTCTTATCCCATCTAAATTATACTATCATTTATAAGACATAATTTACCACAGCCAATAAATCAGGGGGGTTATGGACACATTTTTATACAGGTATCATATTTCACAAGCATTTTCAGGTCAAAAAGATCTCAAGAAGTACATATTGTTTCTTACAATATATCACAAGGATCAGGAAGCATCGCACCTTGTGAGCTTTTGCAAATGCAAATGTTTCTATCAAAGGCTCCATGAATGAGAGCATGTGTCAACAACAGGAGCACAGTGTGCTGTGCTTGACCTCCACTCCTATTCCATCATTTTTCCAAAGGTAAACATTTTGTGGTATACAGAGACAACTGCTGACAGTTGGCATTAGAACAACAACGTGCATGAAAATGACAATGCTTTCCCTGACTATTGTCATGGTTAATGTGTTAAGTTTCAGTTGATCACTGAAAGAGGTGTATAAATAGGCTAGATAAAGGTGTAAAGCAGGAAACCAGTTCCAATTTCATGTATTATTTTATAGTATTAAAACAAGAACAAACACGTATGGACAAACACAGAACTAGATAAGCAACAAGTAAATCTGCATAACTAGACAAGATCCCATTGCATCCCCAAGTAATAGCACTACCTCACAGCCTGAAAGCTAGACTTTATAAAAGGCAGATTCACTCATCCCTCATCCCCTGGGCTTGTAATTTGACCTCAGCATAACAGCAGCTTGCTCTCAAAAGCCCATGAGTCAGCACCAAACCTGGAATGTGGGCGAGCTCTCAGATCCGAAGGCGAGCAGAGCGTGTTCGTGGGCTGATGACAGACGGGCAGAGCATGCCAAGTTAACAGCCCTTCAAAACCTGTCTCCTGCTCCTTCAACTGAGGCCAAGCCTGACAATGGTCATTAAAACAATTACAGAAGAGAGAGAAACAAAAATCCAAGATGACCAAAGGCCTTGTACTTGAATGATACTGAAGGCAATGCAGATATGGCTCGAAAAATTGACATATTCACTCAGAAGACACATTGCTGGATTCAGTTATTTCCCAGAGGGAAGGTCAGAGAGAAATTACAGGAAAGACCAATGTCAGTTTGAAGGAGGGAGGAAGCTTCAAGGTGTCAAATAGAAAGTAATGGAGCAGGAAGGCCAACTGACAGTGGCATCAAAGACTGGGAGACAAAAGGGTTTAGTCAAGTCCAGAAAAACTGAAGAACCGAATACCTGAATGCCTGTCAGTATCTGAAATTATTCAGCTCCCTTTTGATGCCTGGCAAAATGTGTATATAGGAAGCATGCATAAAATTTGATGCAGAAGGTGGTATTGGTAACACAGGGGAAGGAAAAGAATTCAAGAAATGAAAGTTTAATTTTTAAAACTGGAAGATGACACTGTTCTGCTCAAGACAGTATTCCTACATCCCTCCCATAGTAAAACCAAATATTTCAGCTATGCTTAATACACACTGCAATAGGATGTGATGTTCAGGTTTCATGCAATGGTGAACCATGACCTTGATAGTAGGTTCCTCTCATCCACCATTGTGCCAGAGCTGGCAAGTCTTATTAACTTCATAAAGCTAACAAGGAATTAAAAAGTGTCTCTGACAAGCAAAGTACTTTCAGGGTGAGAGAAGCCTGGTACCCAGTCTAAGACTTATGTTCTCTAACAACACTGGACCATTCAAAGATTAATTACCAGACAAGATATTTCTAAACAGCCCAAATGGGTGGAGTATCAATTTTGAGCACTTTACATGGAACAACTTAACTAAGTGGCCTGTCCCAAATCTTGTTTGGGATTAAAATCACAGTTCCAACTACACAGGTGGAAAATGAAAGGAACCTCATCCATCTATAGTCAGAGTCAAGATTATTTTTCTTTTAATTTTAGTGCATATGAGAGAGTATAGTAAACTAAGCAGTTCAGCATAGTCATTTTTCCAGCAAGGGAACTGATCTTAACAGCAAACCACAAAAAAACCCTAACCCTAACCACTACCCCTAAACCTAACCCTACACCCTAACCCCAAACCCTAACCCACCCTAACCCTAAACCTCTGCACACACACACACACACACACACACACTCACACCCTAACCTTAACCTCAACCTTAACTCCTAACCCTAAACCTAGCCAAATCCACAACCATAACCCTAACCCTAACCCAAGCACTATGAAGTGCACAGGAACGACAGCCCTTATCTGTGAGAAACTAAAGTCACCCCCCAGGTTCCTGACGTTGTTTTGGAGGAGGCGTTTGGAACTCCAAGGGCAGCAAGAGTTCCAACCTGTGGCACCTTGCATCTGGGACAAATCCTCATCCATTCGAAAAATTTTTGGAAAAGTTAGCAGGCTGGAGCCATAACCCTAACCCCAACCTTAACCTTAACCCCATCCCTAACCCCTAACCCCTAACCCCTAACCCCTAACCCTAGCTAAATCCACAACCATAACCATAACCCAGGCACTATGAAGTGCACACGAATTGTAGCCCTTGGTTTATCCCGCACTTGACTTCAGAGTTTGAGTTCCATTTTCACAATGCAGTTTGGCTATCACAAGCAGAAGCACCTAGACATTGGTATAAACACTTCTGCCTAAGTGGGAAAAACAAATTTCATTGTCAAGTGGGTTCACTCTTTCTTTACATGTTCCCCCTTGTTTAGGGGAACAGGTGCAGCAGCAGCCAGGACACCATGAGTGGGCATCACTGAAGACTGTGGCAGCAAGAAATTAATGCAGATACACAGAGATGAGAAAAAACTGAGAAAATAAGGTAGTTCTGCAACCACCACATGAGCTCCTCCAGCTCTCAGTATTAATTGTCATTCAATTCCCCATAGTATTCTAAAACCTAGATGATCAGATAATAAGAGGTTGAGTGGTATGCATAACATCAGGCTGATTAAATTTGTTTACTGATAATTCTTTCAGGTTCCTATAAATATCATGTAAGTTTCAAGGTTTATTTCAAACAAATTTTATGTAATGCATTATTGACAACATCTTCATGGACCATTTCTACAATGTCATTCAGGATAATTATTTCACAACAGATTTTCAGAGTCCCTGATTCCTGTTGGGATTCACTTTTGCATAAATTACAGAGCAGCATATTTGATCAGTGTCTCTATTAGAGCCCTATGGCTTATTTTTAGGAATAGGGAATGAGAGAACAGAAAGATTGCAGAAGAGGCAAGGGAAGGGAAAGGAATATTTTGTAAGCATGAATATTTTCCTTGGTAATATTTTCTCAAATAGCAAAGTTAAAGATCTTGCAGCATCTCTGCCTTTTTAGATATAAACACAGGAATTAATCTTTTGACTCCATTAAATATTAATGTTACCAAATCATGTAATGGGGAGTTAAAAACAATTAACATTTACATCACAGTTTCCTTAAGGTTGTTCCAAAAAGTGAATTAGCCCCTGTATAATAATGCCAAAACAATAATGAATTCAAGAAGTATGGCTCTGAGAATTTTCTATATTTTTTAACATATACCCAGAGAGATAAAAATTGGACAATCATTTGACACCTAAACATGATAAATCCTTATGACTACAACACACCGATATTTATTTTCTTATGTAACATGCTCTAAAGGTTGAGCACCAGAACAGCATACCATGTTACTGCTTTAAAAAGTAGACTAAAAAGGCAAACAAATATGGCTCTGTGGTTTGCCACTGTATCAAGAATGAAAACATTAATTTTTCTAGTAGATTGAAAGGGTGTCCACTTAGGTCTGCTCACAAGAGAGGATTTAAGAAAGTTGAAAACCTAAACCTTTCTGACTGGAATTAATCTGAGTTTCCCTGAATAAGGACAAAACAAAATATTTACTGTAATCTTCTGGCTGCCCTTGGGGCACCAAACGTCTCCTACAGAATGACATCAGGACACTGGGGGCGTGACTTTAGTTTCTCACAGAAAACGGCTATTGTTCGTGTGCACTTCATAGTGCCTGGGTTAGGGTTATGGTTCTGGATTTAGTTCGGGTTAGGGTTAGGATTAGGGTTAGGGTTATGGCTCCAGCCCGCTCATTTTTCCAAAAATTTTTCGAACGGATGAGGATTTCTCCCAGATGCAAGGTGCCACAAATTATGAGCTACATGTGAGCCTACATTTATTTTGTCTGAGCAAGGTAGTGTTTCAGGCCATCAGAATCCACTGAACAGTCAAAGAGCAATGCCGCCATTGCCTGGTTTGAACCAGTACTGTCATTGCCATGTTTCAAGTCCCTGTCACAGAGGCAAAGTTTATTCCTGCTGCAGGAGAAGGGGCCCAAGTGCAGCATGACCCTAAAAATAAAGTTTGAAGAGCAGATGGGGTAATGGTTCTCTCCACAGAGGATTTAGCTAGGGAATCATGACTAGCACTGGGATACACAACAGGCAGCACAGGAAAGGACACATCTCACTTCTTAAGCTCAAATTGCACCCAAGATTCACCAGAAATGCAATGCACAGGGAACTCCAGTTTTGGTGGGTAGAGCTTCAACTTGCAGTGTTTAAAGAGTCATTGAAAGCTGGATGCCAGAGTATCTCTGGGGCCTTTGCTCCATATAGAGTTCATTTGCAAGGACTCTGAGTGGTACAGTTCTCCTATATTGCGTGTGTGACTGACTCTTTGAAGGTCCCATGAAGCAATCAGTGAACAAGACAGTTTTACACATTACCCAAACGTGTTTCTGTTTGTGAAGGATGTGTCAAGAGCATGAGCTTGAGTTGTGTGAAGCTCTGCATCTTTCATGCCTTCCCCAACCACTATCACTCATGCATATTCATAATACTTGATCAAGTGCAATGATGGTAATTTATAGACATAAATAGTTACTCAAATATAGAAGCTACTTACTGATAATGCCTCAATCCCACTGAAAACCACCAGATTAAACTGTTCTAAGACTTCACTGTGTTGCGGTCTCTCCAGAGCCCACACCCACATTTTTCTTACTCAAGACATTCTTTCCCCTGGGCCAACTGGATCACAGAGCTGGCATGGCTAAGACTTGCTGGAGCATGCAACCTACAGCACAGCTGTGCCAGCAGCCCAGTGACCAGTTTGAGACCCTAGCTGGTGGCAATCAGGGTCATCAGGGTTTGGCCTTCACAAGGAGCCTGGAAAGTTCTACACCCATGCCTTGCTTTCCATGGAAAAAATCTTTCACTGTTTGTCATTGGGCCTCTCCAGCATCTTATTGAAAAGGTCAAAAGTAAATTAGTTCTCTTTGGCCCTTACATATGCATGGACCAAAATAAATAAATCTATAAAGCGTTGCAATTGAAAGACATTTGAGCCTAAGGCTACTAGCAGCCTCGGGCTCAAACGCAGTGAACTCTGCACTTACCCAGGTGCCAGAACTTTATTGTACCATTTTCTGATAAGAGTGATGAAAGCTGACAGTGGCTAAATACTCATGTCCCTACAGAAGTCAAAGTATCCTACCATTCTACAGTAATCATATTCGTACTTTTAATTTACATGCAGGAATTGAACTAAAAAGCCAGCATCTAACTCAAGTTAACAATGCTTTTGAAAGGCCTTATATAGAGCCTTGTGGTAGAAGTTATAGTACATTCATTGGTACACACAAGTGTAATCCCACTGCAATATATTCACTTCATCCCTGCATGCAGACTTAAAGCAGCAACTCCAAGTAATTTGTTCACATTAAATATGCAAGTCAATTATCATTCATCAAGAACAAAAGATTTAGGAGTTCATTATTTCTTTTTCCCAAACCAGCTTTAGGTTGGGTGTTGTTTTGTTAAGTTTTGTTTGTTTTTTGTTTGTTTGTGGTTTTTTTTTGGTTTGGAGCTTTTTGTTGGCGGTGGTTTTTCTTTTTCCCAGAAGTCATCTAGACAATTAGGAAGAGCGTAAAAGTAGCTACATGATACAAGAAATTAGGACCTGGGAAATATCATCCATGGCAGCAGCTCTGGGTCTATCTAGCACAGCAGTTCATGACCCAGCCTGTAAAATAAGTCTGCCTTTACACTCTGTGGTGGCTATAAATAGAAGCAGCACTAGCATGAAAAACAAGTGCTAAAAGCAAAGCTGTCCTTCCCTCCCCTTCACCACAAGTCTGGTACCAGAGCATATTGTATGAACTCAGTTTGCAAAAGATGAAGACCACTGTGCTAGAATATTTAGAAAATATGATAAAAATCTCATTTAAAAGCCTTTAAAAAGACATTTTTATTAAGATAATTATATGGATACTGCCTGGAAAGCTCGAATAAAAAAAAATCCCATGTGCACACACTTAAATTTCTTTGGTTGATGTGAAATACCACAAGGCATTTGTTATCACAGTACAAAGTACTGTATGATCTTCATTGGTGTCCTACAGCAGATGGCAGAGGAGCCAAACTGCAGGGACACCGAACCACAGAGTCTGACAGTGCTCTGAGGGGTTTCTCCCACACCTCACAGCAAACCTGTGAGGTGCAGCTGAGTGAGGCAGAGCCAAGGGACAGCAGAGGAGCCCCAAACAGCTGGTTAATGCACCATCTTCTCCATCCCTGGAGAGCAAAGGACACAGCAGCAAAAGCATCACGATGATAATTGACTGCTGCAGCTTCAGGCATTGCTGTGTTCTGCTCCCACTACTTCAACACCAGCCTGCAGCTGGGAGGCAGAGCCAGCTGGAGCAGGGCCTGGGGCAAGGTGAAGGGGCCCCACATGATCTACAGCATCTCTCTCATCAAAAAGAAAGCATAGATTAAATTTCCAAGTTAGGACCTTTGTTCTGCAACCCAGCCAAGGTTGTAGAAGGAAGCCTGGGATATCAGCTTCCACTGACCAATGGCTATAGGCAAACCCCACTGTCTCAGAGTCTTCTAGATGTGAAGTGAGCACGCAGCTCACACTATGGGCATCAGTTGTGTCAACTCACCCAGCACATGGACACACACAGACCAACATGCCAGCAACAAATGCTTCCCTACAGAAATCTAAGTACAGACTTGGTGCTGGGGCCCAAACAGGAGTTACATGCTAAAAATACCCCAACAACAACAACAAAACAAACCCCCCAAAAAACCCCAGAAGAAATACTACCTGAAATCCCAGTTCTCTGACATGCAAAAGATTACATGAAGGCTTGCTAACATGTAACAAAACTCCCGGGAATGAAGGTCAAGACAAAGTAAATGAGAATCAGTGGACAAAAAGCAGTAATCAATCTTCAACACTTGCTTCCAAAAAGGTAAGGCTTGATTAATCAGTCTCCCCTAACAAGTGAGGCTGGCTGACCTGCATCTTTCATTTGTATTATTAACAAGGATTAAAGCTCCTTATTCCATGTGCTCCCCACCCTGCAACTAAGAACAATGTTTGCTAAGAGTGATATCAGCCAGCTCGTCCTGCATCTTAATCCACAGAAAATACCTTTAAGGCCAGCCAAGCCTTTCAGAGTCATGGTCCCTTACCCTGGTACATCTGAGTGAAAATCTAAACCAAATAAAAAGGAAGTTATTCACCAATGAAGAATCAAACCAGCTGCTCAGGCTCAATGTTAGAAGTGCAAGAAATTTTATTTCATAGTTTACTTCATATTAAAAGTCTTGGAAAGCCCTTGGTAAGAGAATATTTCAGCTCAGGTCATCCACAAGAATATATGATTCATTCAAATACAAAGTGATTGTAGTAAATAATTGCAAGAGTAAATTAAGTCCACAGTATTACAGTTGTATTTGCATACTTGCAATTTCCTTTCATTTTTATTTCCAGCAAGTGAGGATCCATTTTTGATACTCAATATAAAAACCTATATAAGTGACATAATTTGAGTAACAAAAAAAGAAAACCAAGAACGATTACAAAGATATTAGCAAGAACTGTGAGAACAAGCATCAGTGTTTATGATGGGGACCTTTGGAGGAGAGAACTCTTACCAGACTCAATCCCATGAAAGTAGTGCCACGGAACAGAACTATACTAATCAAATTCCCTCCTCCTTAATGCTACTATTTGGATGGAGGTAGACATTTAAAAAAACTAAAATAAAAAGAAATTCACTCTTCCCCCCACATTCACACATTCATTAGAGGGTTTTTTAAATGCATTTTATGAATCTCTAACAACTTCTATTATTCTCTGTAGGAATATAATAGTAATACCTCATAGAAGATAATTAGGTGGGCACAAAAATATGATATGTGCAAGCTTCAGTAACTGGAGACAAAGAAAGGAGGAGAAAGAATTACTATTAACAATTTAAAAATAGAATGGTATAAAACAAGTTAGCTTTTTCTCCCAAATTACTTGAAAATGTACCACAATATCTTGTTTGTGTGGGAAGGCTTTGGTCCCACAGGGACTCCAGAGGTGGCTTCTGTGAGAAGCTTCCCGTGTCTGACAGAGCCAAGGCCAGGCAGCAGCCGGTAGCTCCTCTGAGTTAGCATATCCAAAAATGGGGAAGGAGAGGGGAAATGAGGAGTGAGAGTATGTGAGAAAAACAATTCACTTTAGAGACAAATAAAATCAGGAGCAATGCTGGGTCCTGGAATATGACACAGGTGAAGGAAGGCATTTGAATATTTAGGTTTTAGTTCCTCATTACCCTACTCTGATTTGACTAGCAATAAATCAGTTTTCCCCAAGCTGGGTCCATTTTCTCCATGACAGTAATCAGTGAGTAATTATCTCAACCCATGAACTTTTGTTATATTTTCTCTCCTGTCCAGCTGAGTAGGGGAGAGGGAGCAGCTTTGGAGGGCACTTGGCATTCAGCCAGGGTCAACCCACTACAGTATGAAACAAAGTATTGTTAAAAACCAGAATCTGATTAGCACAGAAGTTACCAATTCTACCACAGAGACATGAAACCCAATAGGTAATTTCCATTCCTAACAGCAGATTCTGTGGTAAACCTTTTCAAACTGCTGGTTTTTCCCCCAAAAGCAGCTCTTATATATGACCCTATTTTCATAATTCTTAAAACTTTTTAGAGTTGGACAACATTATCAAGGGTCTTCCAGTGAGTGTAGACTGTCATGATTTTCAGCTAAAGAAACCCCTTTAAATCCTACATCTTTATTCTGGCCTCTGCTCCAGTGTGGGTCCTGAAAAGAGGTCACACCCAGTTCTTGCTCACTTCCTCGATTTGCATCATTAACAAGGCATTTTCTTCTGACAGTGAGGGACTGGTAAACCCAGTACCCAGACTGTGATTTTTGCCTCCTTTGAGATTCAAGCTGTTGATGGGACAGAGTTCCCAAGGACCTGGCATTTGGGGCCTGGGAAGGAGGCACAGCTTAGGAAACAGGGCAGGGCTCACCAAGACCTTGTGATCTGTTCCCAGCTGACATGGAGTTACCTGCAGAAAGCCACTGTACCTTTTTTTTACACCTGTATTTCTGCTTCACATGAACTGACACACATCAGAATTAGAACTATGGGATTGGACAAGGAAAATTCACATGTCATCCAGATAAAGGCAATTAAGCAAGTCTTGGTCTTTCAGCATCATCCCTGTCAGAGGGAAAATGGCAGGTAAACCAAATAAAGTGAGACAACAAGGATGCTGGCTTTCCAAATCACAGCCAGAAAGAGCAAGGAAGACAGTGCTGAACACCAGGCTTATCCTCTTTTATGAGGGAAACTTTTACAGCAACTCAATCCTGAAACCTCAGTGCTCCCAAGATACAAATTCCTACAACATATTTATTTATTCATTTGCTTTCCCTGACTGGGTCTTTCCAGGAAAAAAAAAATTATCCTTCTAGACTCCCTTGTCACATTCTTTTCCCAGCTAATATTTTTTTTAAACACACATGAGTTACAGTGGGTTTACCATTGCAAGTTCACAGTTAATAACTCAGGAAGAAGGCAGAAGTTGATGAAAAGAAGCACATCTTGAAGCAGAAAGGACAGGATCTAAATTAAACCATTGGATCAGGCACTAGCTTTTCCTGTGGGCCTTCACAAGCCACAATC
The DNA here is from genome assembly GCA_013401135.1 of Cettia cetti. Lineage (NCBI taxonomy): Eukaryota > Metazoa > Chordata > Aves > Passeriformes > Sylviidae > Cettia > Cettia cetti. The sequence goes on along the minus strand of VZUI01038957.1, from coordinate 16,457 downwards.
TCTTTCTATGCCTGCTCCCTATCAGCAAGATCATTAGCTGAATAAATGATAGTTAAAAACCCATTAACCAAAGTCAGATTTGCTAGGCTTGATCAATTAGGTTTTCCAAATGTAAAAGGATCCTAACTCACAAGCCTTATGGAGGAACTTGCTTGTGCCAAATGTATTATGCAGTTTTTGATCACTGCTGCCCTTTTCCAATCCCTTCTCCATTGCTTCTTTTAAAGCAGAGATTTGGGGCAGGTAAAGATAACAGGTTGTACTTCCTGATAGTCACATCAAAGATTTCCTTTGTTTTCAAGTGTAATTAATTTTATTAATTCGATTTTTTTTTTCTTTCCTGATCTCCAAGTCTGAGCAGGGATTGAAAAGCAAGATGGATGCTGCTCGATAAACACGACTTGTTTCTCGTTCCCATGCCAGGGCTGCAGTGGCACTGCTGGCTGTAACCATTCAAGCTCAACAGCCCAGTGGGACCAATTACTGCGTTTACAGTAAAACATGCAAAAAATCTATCTCCCTATCTCCATATAACCAGGTTTACTGAAGGATAACCTACTACATTACACAGATTAATACTTCAGTGAGTAAATTAATCTTCAGAATTTCACTCACTATTTGTGGCTTATAAATTTTAATTGGTTCTAAACTGCCACATGAATTTCTGTGACTGTATACTGATGAAGTAGAAGGGATCAGAAATTACTCCATTAACACACAGAGACAACAGGAAACATTGGGGCAAATGTATAAACATCTATAGATGTTTACAAAGCAGGATTCAAACTTGGTTTAGAGGGGTATCATCACAGCTGACATTGAACTCCAGGAGGAAAGCAGAAGCAGCATGAGCTGAGAATGAAGAATGTAGACTACCATAGAAAGGGGGTGGGTGCCAGATTAATATGACAAACCTGCAAGAAGCTGGATAGATAGCCAGGAAGAGATGACATAAGGTGAAGGAGGATGAGTTTTAAATTGGTGCTGAAACAAGCCCTGTTAGCACTGATGCCATGAAGTCATGGAGTGTTTGCATACCACAGCAACTGTTTGTTTTCTCCTTAGGGACAGTTTGTGTTTGCTGTAGCTAACAAGAAGAAAGGTGAGGAAGAAAGAGCTAGTCTGTTTTAAAGCATGATAGAAGAAGGAAAAAAAAAAAAAAGGCGAGTCTTTCATATTTTCCTGGTGTTTGGGGAATATTTTGCTCTGCAGTTTAAACAGACTGCTACTGGTAAAGGGTGGGAGTCCTTCAAAGTCCTTCAAAGGAAAGAACACAGGAAAACAAAATGGGAATTAATTCAGTTAAATCCTGAATCTGAATTCACCAGGATGGTGTAGGGTAGAGTGGTCTAGAAACTTGAAGTCAAACTGACACTGGCAACTTGGAAAACGGCTTGCTAGTGATTTCAGGCCATGTGTACTTCATGATCCTATCAATATAATATAAATGGCCCAGACTGTATTTATCTTACAGCTAAAAGGAGCAGATTACCTGAAATTTCAGCATGCACACAATATACTGACCTGCAGTGCAGTTGGGCTCAAAAAATATCCCAGAATTCTGGGAATTTTGGTTACCCCTGTGCACACAGAGGGTTTAGAAGCTGATAGTAGCTGATGGCAACCACTGAACAGTCCCACTGATGACAAACTTGGGGAACATCATTTCCCTTTGTGGTCCTGGGTTGGCTCCAAGGACGTAACAACTGCTAAAATCAAAAAGAATACTTTCACTACAGTGACTCAATATACTCCCTGAATATACATGGAAAGACTGTATAAGAAAAATATTAAACATATAGATACATTTTAAAAACAAGTACTTATCCTACTAAGGCTTTCCTTACCATATCAAGTTTTTAAAAGAAAAAGATATTTCTCTATGTACTTCAAGCTTTAAGAGTTCAGAATTATGATGCAAAATAAAATCAGTACTTCAAGGTAGAACTGTGTCTCACTGTTTATTGTGCAGCAGCCAGAATAGAGTAATTTCCTGTTGAAATTAAAAATTAAATAGAAATTAAAGTATGCTTCATCTCAGAAATTCCCATTGTAGACAAGTGATGGTATTGTTAACTCGATGTTTTTTTTTTTTAATCTATGTAGAGATTTCTTTTTCTAATTGGAGATCCCTAACAAATGCTCTAAAAGAGACAGGTCAGTGGTGAAATTTTATGTACAGACATGCCCAGAAAAGGTTAACTGTCTTCATGTGACACCTCATTGGACAGGCAATTTCTTGTTTTCTTTTGCACTAATGCTGAGCCCAGCTCAGAAGAGACCTTGGAATTCCTTAGGCTGGGGAAGATGTAGCAAACAACAGAATTTTAAAGAATTTGAGAGTTTGTGTATTTGTTTTTCTCATGTAAAATGCTCAGCCATCATTTAGATTTACAGCATCAGAGAATGTTTTTAAGTATTTTATCCATGTATCAATTATTCTCTGAAGAGGGCTTCACTGTATATCTACAATATTGCACTTGTGCAGTAAAAAAAAGCATCTGAAGAACCCTCATGAAAATACATAAAAGCCAATTATTGTGATTTGTGTTTACATTCCAGCTGTCTTCTAATGAGATTTTTTCCATGCCATTAAAAAAAGAGGATAGTGCTGTCAATTTCTGGACTCAGAGATAAAGTTCATGAAAGCATTTGAGTATCTATTTCACATTTTGTCTTATTAAGAAATTTTCCTGAAAAGATATTAATTTAAACATATCCAGGAGCGCCTTCATGAATTAAAAAATCGATTAAATAGAAGCAAGTAAATGCACAAGGAGAGTGAATTCAACCACCCATTTATAGCTGGCGTTCCTTCCCAATTCAAGCTAACTGCTCACCTTTGATGATAAATGCCTGATGTATTTCTGGGCAGTCAAAAGGACAGATCTGGCTTCCAGAGGAATTCTTCCAGACTACTAATATTTCTGCTTGACTTTGAGCAGGGGATAGATGATCAAAGGTGAGACCTTGTATGGAAACTGCAGCTTTTATGGAGTGCCCCCTAGTGAATCTGCCCACCCCAGGCGTGGAGACCTAGAGCCCTAAGGCCTCACACAGACACAAATGTCTCTGGAAAGCAGTTTGTTGAGGGATCCCAGCACAGCTCAGGCATCTGCCCACACATAGAGAAGTTGAATGAACTCCTGTAGGAAGTGAGAGTGGAGTGAATACGCCACAATAACATACCTAAACTGCAGCTGCTGTAATAGCACAGTGAATGCTCCTGTTTCTTAGAGGGTGCCATGTATATCAAACCATTCTCAGTCTTAATTACAAACCAAAAAATAAAATGATCCTCTTACTGTATGTCTTTCTTTACCCTCTCATCTGCTCTGGTGGTTTAAGTACCCAAGTTTTAGTTAGAAACAGATGCCTCAGCTTTAGCATCCTCTTGTAATGGCTTAATATTTTAGGTAAGGCCAAAGACAGAGGAAAAAGATGCTACACTGTGCAACTTCTGAGCAAATGGACTTGAATATTCATTAAACAACATTTAATTTAAACACCCAAACCCTAAAAGCAGCAACATATGGGCCTGTTTTATTTTACATAAGCTGAATAGGAGGTTGTGCCATCAGTTTCTGCAGACATAATGTTCATTACAAATGAAGTATGTTTTCCTTTAGGGAATGCACCACCATTTCTGTAGTGTTGTCATTCCCCCAAAAGGTTCAGTATACTTACCATATGAAGTACTATTCTTGGCAATGTGCTTCAAAATGTAAACAAAATTCTCATAGATTTTCATCGACAAGGGGAACCTGAGGCAAATTAAATTCCTTAATGAGAAACAAACAATGGAAAGAGTCCTCCCTTTTCAGTATTTTACCATATTTAAGAGACTATCTCGACTACATAGTTTGGTACATGGGGTTCTCCCCTACTCTTTGTGACAGAACATTTTTGCATAACTGTGCGATACGTGGTTCTACGGTCCCCTGCTGGCTAAAGGATTACTTTGCACCACCTCTTTCAGAATCTAAGATGTTTTTATGCATGTGCCTTTACTGAAAAGCAAGATATTTGCTCTTGAGGTTTGTGTAGATTAAAAATGGCTAGCTAAAAACATTTTGATTCCTTAGCAAGGCCCATGAAAAAAATTTTGCACATGCTCCTGCACTTCATATCCCAAGATAGCTATTTAAGTGGTAAAACCATTGAAAAAAAAGGAAAAGAAAAAACATCTGGGAGAACTAAGCTGAAGTAAGCAAGGGAAGCTTCACTAAATCAGAAATTATTTTGTATCTTTGCTAAATAATACAGTTAATGTAGGACTGAAGATGCGTAGTATCATGATACACCTGGGAAGTCTACCTCCTTTCATCCACATAACTGCAATACAAAATGCTTTACAAACTTCCCTCGACCCTGCAGACAGCAACCTCAGGTTTCTGCCGGGTTTCTTGGCACTTGCACACACAGAGGTTCCAGAGGAGCACTGATGAACCACTGGGAAAGAGACTGATAAATAAATTGCTTTATATGAGCTTTGTGATTATTATCATTCTTACACGATCTATGGGAATGTAAAGATAGAAAAGGCACCTGCAAGCAGAACAAATAAAAGAAACAAGAAGCCACTGGGTCCATACGAAACAGGCAGCTTGAACAAAGATAAGACACTCTCTTGGCTAAGCAGGCTCGTGGGTTAAAAAACCTCTGGAGACTTTAAGGGGACAGCAAAAGGTCAAAGACTGAAGATCTTTAACTAGCTTCCTCCACTTTTAAAACATTAAAATCAGTAGTAATCACACAAAGTATTTAATGAACAGGGTGTTTATGCTATGGGCCAATGAACTTCACTAACGAACAAGGGGGTACAAGTTATAAACCTCAGGGAACAATACCCCTGGTTAGGCAGCCAGATATGGGAACAGCTGAGTTTTGAGACTGAAAGGATACAAAATCACGTTTATCTATCATCACTGACAAAAGTTAATCCCCACACAGTAAGTCTGGAATGCTCCAGTGCTCCCACTTCACACACAAAGTACAGAAGAATGAACTAGGAGGATTTTTTTAAAATACCTCACTTTTTTAAAGGCATAAGTGCAAATATACTTCCATACAAATACATAGAATAGACTATTTCAGTTGGAAGGGGATTACAATTATCATCTTGTTCCAATGATCTGACTGAGTCCAGGCTGACCTTAATGCAGGTATGATGAGCATTGTCCAGGGAATGGTTAGGTTGTCCAATGATATCCTTGCCAGGACCGTAGGAATGCCTCACTTGCCTTCAGCAGGACAGGTTTTTCTAAGGAGGCTCCCCAAGGTCTGTCTATGCAGGACACCATGTTAAAACTTCTGTAAAAGTATTTTTTATTCCTACACTGAGGCTTTCACCCAGGTCATCAGACACTTCATATCAACAACAAAATATTTCCAGGAGCCAAAACACTGTTGAACCAAAATGAAGTATATTAGAGCAACAATTCACCATGCTGAGGGGAAATTTATTTTTTTCAAAATCACAAGTCAGAGTGATAAAAGGCAACAGATATTAACACACATGAAGATTTTCATGTTTAATAAAAAATGAAAAAAAAATTGATGCATATTGCACTTAGTGTTTAATGACAGATGTTTATTTTTCAGCATTTCTTTGACTCTGGACAATTCAATTTCACCATTTTCTGTGGTTTGTGCATGAGTACAGTCCTTCAGTGCTTGTTTCTACAAGCTCTATGCAGTTCAATCGTAGGAATAATATATTCTCAGTCTAATTAACTCCTCTGAAAACATACAAGTTTAATATTAGTGTGTGGATAGGAAGCAGTTTCTCCCAGTCCTAACTCCTTACATTATTCCTTCCTTTTGTAAAGCCCTGAAATAGGGCCTAAATCAACCTCTCTACAATAACAGAATTGATAATTTAAAATAAATACTTAAAATATGAAATCTCTCAGTTCTCATATTTTCCAATACCCTACTACTTGCCTAAAAAAAAAAAAAAAAGCTTTATTTCACCTCTTGTCTGTGTCAGGATCCATCACACTATGAAGAGAACAGGGAAACAAGCTATGGAAGGACTACTGACCATCATTTTAAAAATTCAACTGTTTCCACTATATTAATTTAAAAATATTAAGCTGTTTTGATTGTTATTTTTACACTGGCTGTTAAACCAGACAGAAAACATTGAAAAAGCAAAGCGTCAGTCCCAATTTTCTACTTACAGCCAACACTGTGCAGGAGATATGGATCTGAGGTCATCTGTCACAGAAAAGTTTTATTATCAGTGATTGAAACCTGTTATCAAATCAACACAAATGATGCCTGGCTTAACAAACAGGCTAGCAAAAATTGACAGAAAATGATAGCAGGGTAGCAGCTCCAGTACAATCAAATCAGATCATCATGAAAGGCAGCGAAGCATGTTCCTCCTAATGGGGGTCAGTGTGCAGCCTGGCCAGCTTCATTAAGTAACAGCTGTACTTTAACCCAATGAGCACAAGTACAAACTGTTATCATCCACCCCAGTGAAGCATTGCACTCATTGTTTTTGCTGGTTGTGCAACATCTACTATGTTAAGAGAAGGCACAGGTGTCTGAATCCTCTGCCCCAGCACATTACTTGACTTTACCCAAGATCTGTATGAACAGCAGCCACAGAAAGAAAATGGAGCTTTGTCAGAGTACTGATTGACAAAGGTCAGCTCTTGGAAGTCACAGTTACCTTCTAGCACACAGGATGTCTTTTAGCCACTTCTGCAGCTGTTTCATTAGCCACACCCTTCATAAAGAGGAAAAAATTATAAGGAAAATTATGGAATTCAAGATGTGGATGAAATTCCGCAGGGAATGTAACTAGAATTCAAAAATGTTAGCAACAAACCCAAGTTTCCATTTAATCCCTACATAATAAAGGTGTCCAAAGACATGAATGTACTTGGATGAGCCTGCTCCTGACACTGATTTGTAAGAAGTATACTTAAACCTTTTACATCTTAGATGCGTTACAACAAATATGTTCATAGAAATAATTTAATCTTATTGCTATTCTGTTAGGGATATTGATGAACAAAGTAAGTTTTTGCAGCCTGTATTGGAAAATTCATGTGCTCAGATGAAATTTTCCCAGCGTTCATAGAAAAAGATAATTAACTACTCTTATCTTGTCTCTTAGTATCAAAATACCCATTCAAAAAAAAGCTCGCTAGATCTTGTTTTGCTCAAATAGAAGCACATGAACAGGAAGCATTCACAACAGTAATTTCAAAATTATTGTATGAATCTAATATCATCAACAGCTGCTACTGGAAGGTGTTCTATTTCCTCTGTGTAAGAAACGAATGACATTAAAATTCACTTTTTATAGGAACTGACCAGAATAATATGAACAAGTTAATTTCTTCTGACTGTTGTAAACAGATCTGATAAGTGACCTACATACTTCAGTCCTTAAATGACACATTTTCTATCAATAGAAAGAACCCACATTGCCCATTCATCTGACTGTTCGTACTGAAGTCTTCTCAAAGCATACTATGCCTCATTTATTTCAAGCTTCATTTCAAGGGTTTATATCAGCTTCATTTCTTCCCCTCAGTATTTGTTCTCTAACTTGTTACAAGCTGGTCCCTAGATAAAACCATCTCATTGCACTCAGGTGGTGCCAAATTTTGCCATCTTTCATCTTTATCAAAGATTTTTCTGCGCAGCCAGGACAGTAATCTCTGCTCCTCCCACCAGACTGCATCGCTGCTTTTACTAGGCCTGCTATACAATTCTGAGTCTTTCCTAGAGGAAAACAACATTTTCTGTGTGTGCAACTCCAACAAGCCCTAGCCATTGTAAAAGGTGATTAATACAAGTCTTTCCACATTTGAGACTGCTCACCACCAGATTAATTTAGAAGTTGTTCTCCGAAATTCCTCCACCTTCTAATCTGGATTCCAGACTGTAATTAAATAGATAAAACTTGAAATATGGGGACCTGGCCAAGCATGCAACAGTGACTAGACTACTACCTCTAAATGATGGGATGTGCCAAAATCAGCAGGAAATAAAAGGGTTCCTTCAGCACAGTGTAGGGAAAAAAGTGAATATTCCTGTTCCACTTAATTGTTTTACCTCCCACAGGAAAGGGGATTAACCTGGTGTTCACAGCACGACACGTGCATTAAACCTCTGAATTACAGAGCACCTGCTACACCTTGCTTAGACAGGAATACAGAGGCAAAACATCGGCAGGGCAAACCTCACATGAAGACCTGTGTGCAACTCCCAACTGCTGAAGCACAAAGATTCCAGTGACAGCTCTTTGGCTGACATTTTCCAGGTAGAATGATAGGAGAAAAGGACAGCCTTGTCAACACAGAATGCTGCAGATAGGAGGAAAAACTCCAACACCATAATGTGATCAGTTACTTCTAGATTCATGCCATTTTTACCCCTTCCCTAATTTTTGTGCTTATTGCCTCACATTGCAAGATGAGAGGACAGCTTATGAATATGAGGTTATAACCAAACCATGCAACGAGAGTAAATTGTTCTATAGATTTACTACTTTTTTTGCTGCCAATCTTCAATCAAAATGGGGCATCAAATACCAAAATATGGCACCAAGCTGTAACTGTTTCAATCCATCTGCTTTGCAGAGTTACTGTACTGTACTGGAACAGTACTGTTTACTATGGAAACTCAAAACATCAATCCTACACAAGCACTTTATGGCACATACCTTTATGCAAGCACAGACAGATCCTTTCTTGATTGCATAATACTAAGGTAAAGAGGCTTCTGAAAAGAGCAACTAGGATTTGTGCCAGCACTCTACAGCTTCAAGTAGTAAACATTTTGGAAAACACTAACTTTATGGTCTTCACTGAATTCAAACGAAGAGTGAAACAAGCATATCACTTCAAGCCTCAGCTCCTCCACACGGTTTTTAATACATGTTTTCAAAGAAATTGACCTCTTTAGCAGGGGACAATTTGGCCTCCTTTCAGTCTATTCTATGAAAAATTGCTGCATGTCTTCCTTGTATTTGTATTGCTGTGTTCACATCACCCCCTAGTGCTTGTTCAATGACACTAGTGTCACTCCTCTCCCCTTTCATGCTGTACATGATTTATGGGTGGGGTTTACTGCAGATCCACAGCTATGAGCTGTACAGCTAGCAGTGTGATGCTGAATAGACAGCAGCAACCCCACCAGCTCAAGACTCAGACTGAAGGTACTACTAGAGGCTTTAAGGGCTTCATCTGTCTTGTACAACATCCCCTTTGGAACCCTTTAACAACTCTGAGCTGTGGTAGTGCTGGTTTTTTCCCTCAAACACTAAAAGCGCTTTACCTTTCTTACTATGCGCTGTCTGATACAATGCTATGGCAATTCAAAAATACTGCATTTAGGTAAAAAAGTCAGAGCCTTAATCAACAGATTTGGTAAAGCTGCCCAGTTTCAGTCCTGTTAAAAGTACAGAATTTCTGCCTTCCATACTCCTCAAAACACCTGCAGCAGACTGCCCACACTTCCATCTTAAATGGCTCCTTTAACACTATCAGATAAAAAATTAGGGCTGTGCCACAGAGCTTTCAGGCTAGAGAGCCCAGAGCCTATCTTTACTGTCGCCCTATTCTTGTACAATTCTTTTCAGCTTTCTGAAATGTTCACATATTTGCAGGCAGATTCTCAAAGTTTCTCATGCACATCTAAACAAAAAGAATGTTGATCTAATGCTTTGCTGTTGTTGACATTCCTCCCTGGGGTAGGAGAAATTTGATGGACTTCTAGTTAGATCAGTGTGCTTGGAGAGGTGGCAACCTCATTCTCCAATCCATGGTCATTGTCATTATATAAACTGAAGTAACAAAAATTGCCCTTTTTCTTCCTTTCCTGACCTGACCGTGTGCATGCGTTCATTGCATGTCCTATAGTGACGCTTTACAACTCATTCCTAATGCCTTCATTAGCAAAAATCTTAATTGTGGAAGCAGGCAGCTCTGAGTGTTTCTGCATGTTTTGTTCTCTCTTTTGCTGTGTTCTGCAGGTCTATAGAAAATAGGCAGCCAAACAAAAGGACTTTCCAAACCTCAGTTTGAACAAAAGCATGTCTACCTTTAACATTGCCTGCTTGGAATTAGCTCCTATTACTACCTGTGAGAAGCTGTGCTTCACTTCAAATTGATACCCAAAACAAGACTTGTTTAATTATGAAAAGATTTTAATCCAGTACAAACAGTACACCTATACTAAATTTCTCAAACTTTACAAAATGGTAGCTTTTGAATCAAAATTAAAAGGCAAACCAGTATTTTATTGGCAGAGTTTATTTGATGTTAAAGTCAGATGAGCAGCTTCTGCTTTCCAGAGCAATTCATCCTATACATCTTCATAGGAAGATGCAGCCTGCGAAGGAAAAAAATATATCACTGACACACAATTAAAACAATTTTTACACTTGTACTTTTATAAAGCCTGAAAAACAAGTCAGGTGAACCTCATTGCTCATCTTGTAAGAGCATAAAGGTCAAAATTTCCCAGCACTGCCATGACAATAAATGAGCCTAAATTATAGTAATTCTGTAGAAGAGATCAACAAGCTACAACTACTTTGACAGCTTTCTGTTTAAGACATTACACTCACTATATCAGCTCTCAGACAGACTGGTTAAGTTCCTTCCAACTGAGTCACTCAGACCATTTGCAATAAAATCAGTTTTTTCTGGAGCAGCTGTTGACCACAGCACTTAGGTTTCTGCAGCAAAGATATAAATGTGTAGACTAACTTGTCAGTAAGAGCATCCTGTTTGTAAGTATTTTACTTGAAATGAGTACCTGTAAGAAAACAACACACATCTGTTCCAAAAATAGGTACAATCCTACTTTAATCAAAACGTCTATCCTCTCTTTAACATACCTACAAATGAAAAATATAAGCCTTGTTTACAGTAAGGTAAACAACTTTAGTAACAGTAAATCTGAAGTACCTGATGTATTATTTCAGTCTTTATACTAACCAGGAATTTCATGCAAGTCACATAAGCTACCAACTCAGTAATAAGTGCAAAAGTAATTTGTAAATATTCTTAAACTCTTGCAGTGGGTTCAATGTCTGTACAAGTATCAGAGTCTTTATACAAATCAGCTTCAGATTTGTCACCTAACGACTGCACTGCTGGATGCCTGCCCTTACAAAGCATTCTGAAGGCATACCTGTTATCTGTTCTTCACCTGAAGAATGTTCATTTACTGAAAAAGAGAAAGCATCAATTAGTAAGAATTTTATCTAAATTATTCTACTGTAGAAAATTGAGCTTTGAGGGTTTTTACTGACACTACCAACATGCTTTTTTTAATTAACCACATTGAAATGTGACAGGAAACCCTCAAAGTTTTGACAACTTAGATTTCACTTACTCCCTTAAATTCAACAGCTATTCAGAGCTTAACTAATGCTCAGAATGCAACTGCCTGTTCAATTATACTACAAGCTACAATGGCTAAAAACTTACCCATCCACTCTTCTGTCTGACAGCCTCACCTGTCAAAGACTGTTACAGCTACAACTGTGACAATAAAACGGAGGGTGGGGGTTTTTTTTTGTATTTCAGCATTGCTGTTTTGAATGCAAAGACCAGGTACATCCACATTTACTTGCTGCAAATTTTAGTAAGTTCAGCAACTCTAGAGCCACAGAATATATTAAGTAACACAAAATATTTTAAAATACTTTTCTTGAAACTGCAGGGAAAGCAGAATGGGAATTCTAAAAGAGTGAGAAGTGAAAGGAAGCATCAAAGAAAACTTAACCAGACATCAGCATTGTTAGTTATGTTTGAGTTTTTCATTATTACATCATACATAACTTTTAGAGCAATATATGTTTGCCTGAAAACTTCTCAGAATCAAGTACTGACACATTTATGAGATAAAATAATTCTCACAGATTCTGTAGGTGGACTCAAAACTGTATCCCAGGCTCCCATTAAAAATTCCTCCACATAGCTGTGATAAGGATGATGAACCATACCACATCATGATCTTTGAACTCGCATTTCTGAAGACAAAGCTTACTGTATTTCACAAATGTTTTTCTACAATACAGCACAGAATTCTTCTCAAGTAAGTTGTTCAGGAAATGCAGAAAATAATTTATCTTAAGTGACAACACAAAGATTAACAAATTTGGTGAACAAGTCACATCTAACCCATGCATACTTATCAACTGAAAGATCATTTGAAAAGACATCCAAGTATCTCTAATCAAAAACACAGTTCACATACTACGAAGATTGCACATTAGTTTGATAAGCACTTAATACAGAAGTCACATCTCCTACATAATCACCTTGGGGCATGACCCTTGCCTTCAATTTCTGAACTGTTGATATGTTTTAAGAGTGCTTCTATGAACTGGACACCATTAATATTCAACTGAGTCATTTGATCACTTTTCATTAACACTCAGCAATAGCTACCTTCAGGTGCAAATGTCTTAAAAGGAAGAATTCCTCCATACCACCACAATTGGTGCAACATGAAATGACTCCTTTGCCATTGACAGAAGTGAGTGAGTACATAAGGTGTTACTACTAAACCAAATGCTAATTTTGTGCCATTAACCACTGTAGACTTCATTATTTAAACAGCTTTAAAGCAATAAGAAAGAAGGCTTCTTTCTAATGTTTTCTAGTGGAATAGTTCCCTGATCCTGGCAGTAACACTGTTTCCTTTCCACCCAGGGATAACAAGAACTTCACTTCCACACTAACTACAATATCTAATTTCACTGAGATTTCCAACTCCACTGTAATTGGTGTCTAAACTTGGGATTCTGCAGGGCAATAGTTTAACACAGCTTAATGCTGACAACTGTGCCATCTCCAAGTACCATCTCAAATGCACCAAGCGTGATGTGACTTAGCTTTCGTGTACACCACTACTTTCACACAACGGTCAGGTTACACATGCAATTGCACTGTACTACTTTGAATCAGATCATGTGGTGACTGAACCAATGCCTCAAGTCAACAACATTGAGTTTCTCAGACTTCTTACTGGGAATTATTAGTTTCATGAAGTCCGGTTTGCTACTAGCCAAATTTTACTTCCAAGTCACATGAATAAAATTCGTTATGTAATTAAGTGAACCCTCACATGACAGATCTAAGTTTAAATAAAACATGCAAACAAGGCAGTACAGTGCTTCAAAAATGGATAGACACATTTCAGTGACGTATAATTCAGGCACCAAATCCATGCTCATTTCCAGTACCTGCAGATACTTCATTTCTGATGGAGAGTTCCAAGAAAGTAGGAAAAAAGCAAAAGTGAAGATTACTAAAGTTCAAGATATCAAGGTATTTTCACAGCTACAGAACTAAGCATCATAATCCACTACCCTCTCTCCCCTTGTTAAAACATCTGAATAAAATCCCACTTGCCTACACAGCTTATGCAGTATTTATCAGAAGATGGAACAGTGTGAAGGAAAGTGACCAGCTTCCCACCCAACCTATTCCTCAGCTTTGGTTCTGTTTCATGATAAGCTGCCTCCCTTCAACCTGCTTGTATCACAGCCCAGGAGGGCTGCATCCGTCTAGCCTCACCAGAGAAAGACTCCCCTACCCTGGGCATGAGTCTCTCAAACCCCAAGGCATCCTACCTTATTTCTATTTACTGTCCTCAGTGCCTACACCACCCATCCTTAACAAACTTACCTCGGTAAGTAACACCACACCAACAGTACCTCGGTGGAGTAAGCATTAGGAGTTTAGGCAGCCTGAGTTACAAGCATTAAGATTATCTAATGTGTGTATTGCGAGACTGAGTTATGTGATTAGAGCAATACTGTTAGACTTATGAAGTTTAACTTTAGCTCAAGTGACACATAGAAGAAAGGAATTTAGGAAGCGTTGTTTCATGTCATATCAGCTAGGCTGGCAGCAGTGAGGAGCAAAACTAAGCTACTGAGCTGATGACAAGCTATACAACACACAGTTTACCTTCTGTTATCCAGTAGAACAGGTGAAAAAATGGAAGAAAAAAAATGTTACTCTGTTGAAGAATTCCTAATCAACATTTCAAAGGCATATGCTCACTCTAGCTCAAAAGATATTCTCATCCTACCTTCTTGCCAGCACCAACATTTGCCTTGGCTGTGCCCCTGACTTTCTTCATTCTGTTCTTACGCTCTTTTCGCTGCTTCCTGGAAGTCTTCTTCTTTTCATACAAGCCGTGCTACCAAAAACAGTTGAAAGTTGCTTTTAATATGGTTTCTCTACTAATGACTTTTGAATTCAAGTTCTATGATTTCTGAACTGTTCAAATACAGTTTAAATTTGAAATATTAAATAAATAGCAAGATCATTAACTAATGAATGATTCAACACAAAACATAAATATTGAAGTAACACACGAATCAGCCCCATTTCTTATGTTATTCTAGACCTCTATTAGTGTTTTGTTAAAAGTTACTGCTAAACACCTCTGGTATTATCAGTTTTGCCTTCCCAATTCCCTTGTAATATAGAATAAAAACATGCTTAGCCTATTTAGCAAATGCAGAAGTTAACATGTGCTATTTTAGGAGCTCTCATACAACTGTACTTTCACAAAAACTTTACACACACAAATCCTGAGTAACTGAACACTTTCAACCTATCCTGCTTTCAAGATACCAGAAAACATACCCTGGCAAGCCTGTGCTTTGGTTCATTTTTCTTTGCATAGTCCAGGGAATCATAGATCATGCCAAAGCCGGTTGTCTTGCCTCCACCAAAGTGAGTTCTGAAGCCAAAGACGAAAATTACATCAGGGGTTGTCTTGTACATTTTTGCCAGCTTTTCCCTGATTTCTGTTTTGGGGACTGTGGCCTTCCCAGGATGAAGAACATCAATCACCTAAGAAAGAATTTTAACAAGTCAATAAAAGGTCAATATCCAGTACACAGCCCCACTAGGTGCTACAGTCCCACCACCAGCTTAATTTGTAAACTAACCCACTTTAGCAGCAGAAACTAAATCATTTGATGCAAAAGCATTCAAAAGTTTCTTGCTTTGTGAGTCATTTAGACTGAAAAATACCTTTTAAATCATTTAATCCAATTCTATCAAGAGTCTCAACGGTATTAAGCCATGTCCTCAAGTGCTACACCTACATGTCTTTTAAATACCTCCAGGGAGGATGACTTAACCACTTACCAGGGCAGCCTATTCCAATACTTAATAATCCTTTTGATGCAGAGATTTTCCCCAACATCCCCAGTCTCAAGCTGGTAACTGCACCATCAAGATTTACCTTGAGCATACATCATCACATTTAAACCCATATGCTCTTAGAATTCTTAACTTAGGAACCCCGGAGATTTTAAGGGCCCCCTATTTATAGTGGCTACACCTTCTTCCAGCTCAGAACCACCCAACAAACAAAGGCAATTTTCTCTCGTTTTTTACCATCTGCTTGCGCTGCAGAAGTCTGTTGGTCATGAACTTCCTAGTTCGAATGGTCACTGTGTCATTCTGCAAGAGAAAACATTAAGTAGCAAAACAATAGCTACAAACCCAACAGAAACTTGAAACATGTATAAATTATGTACAGTAACAGTCAGGAGCCTTAGATACTGACAGTGGGATCATAACCTAAGTGAGCTGGTCTTAGGCTACAGAAAACATCTCTAGCTAATACAGTGACAAACTCCTCTCCAGTTTCCAACCACAGCAACTTACACATCTTCATTACCACGAAAAGCTGAAACAGCTTTTAGGAAAAGATGTGGATCTCAATCCTGCAACGTAAGTTTTTTTCTAAGCCCTTGCCTCGAGTACTATTGCCTGGCACTACTAAGCAGAGCCTGGCTCCATCCTCTGATGCCTTCCTTCAAATGCTGGTAGACACTGACAAGATCGCCTTTCTGCCATCTCTTCTTGAACTAAAGACGTTCAGCTCTCTCAGCCTTTCCTCAGAAATGCTCCAGTCCCCCAGTCTTCCCACTGCCCTGCACTGGAACCGCCCCAGGAGCTCTATGTCTGTCCTGGACTGAAGAGGCCAAAACCTGACAGTACGCTCCAGGCACAGCCTCGCCAGACCTGAGAAAACAAGCAACACAGCTCCCTCGAGCTGCTGGCCATGCTCTTCCTACCGCAGCGTGGAATGTTCTCCGAGCACCCTGCACGCCACTATTCCCACAAGGCTTTCAGACAGGAGCAGCCACGATAAACGCGAGTGTGACTCAGGGCAGCCCTCTAGCACCTCCAGAGCAGCAGCACACTGATGTCCCACTATCAGAGCCCGGGGCTGCTCTGACCGAGCACGGACACGGCGCGGCCGAACACACTGCGCGGCCCTCACCCCGCAGCTCGCTGCTACCAGCGGGCACGAAAACGCGGCAGCCCGGCCGCAGGAGCCCGGGCTCGGTATCGGCCATAGTCCCGCGGGCGGGTGCGGGCGGGCCGGGCCGGCGGGGCGCGGCGGTGCGGGGGCGCGGCGGGGCCGGGATGGCG